>BPLR01001873.1:0-76313 GCA_021605095.1 Caerostris extrusa
ATTTTACGAACTGAGTACTAAAAATCAAGCAGGAAACGTGCCTTAAACTAGTGACTTGAATTGCTTTTATTGCAGAAGCCTGTATTCTGTTATCTATCGTCATGTTTTTGTTTTTACTTCTGAAGGGTTGTTGTTGTTGTGTTTGTTTCTTTCGTTTTTTTAGTTTTTCATAAGTATTTTTTATATATATTTTATTGTAGTTTTTCGGTTTGAAAAGTAGAGGTCCGATGTTTCGGATATTATGTTGTGGGGATAGTATGGTTTTCTCCTTCTTCTTCACTCACGGTTTGATCAATGTTTCTAAATAAAAGCTCTTGGAAAAAATAAAAGAAACGAAGGCCAATCTTTTGAAAATTGGTTTTATGTTTGTTCATCCAAAGTTGATTTTGGATATATGTTGGAACCTAGTCGACTTTTTGTTGAGTACTTGCAGAAAGTTGGAAGCTGAAGTTTAATAGTCCTTTCTTTTTGTAAGATTGGGGTAGAAGTTATAACTTAAAAGAAACTGATAAAAGATTGAATTAAAGTTTTTGTTATTGGCTTTTAAAGTGTTATATAGTGAAAAGGGTACTTCAAAGCAACTATGAAGATAATACATTTTATCTAAAATACACAGTCCAGTCACATTAATGTGACCACCACCTACTTTCGACGTCAACGTGAAATAACCAATCACAAAAGGCAGGTGGCAGCACATTGCAGTGGAGTGTATATAAAGAATTCCATTTAATACCACATTCACAAAGCCAGAATATACAAGAGTGTATATTCTGGCTTTTGATAAGTGTATATTCTGGCTTTTGACATAAGTAAAAATAATCAAAAAAGGAATATACAAAGGTATATTTTTAAAAAATGCAGTGAAAAATTAGAATACTTTGGTCTAATATAAAATAACATTATATATTTTATATTAAAAATTTTTAGTTCTTATAATTTTGGATTTATATGTTATAAATAATTGTAATTTTTTTTTCTACATTTTATTCTAAAAATCCTTTATTTTAGCTTTAATTAATCCATATAATTTAGATGCATTGTTTCCATAATATTCATACAACAATAATTTTTTGCGTACGCGTACAGTACTTTTTTTTTTTTATTTTTACCATCTGCAATTTTTATAATATGTAGTTGAAAATAGAAACAATATGAATACTAATAATTTAAAATTAAAAAAAAAACCTGCGATCTGGTTATGAATCCAGAATTATTAGATTAAAAAATAAATAGCCCATAATGGATAAAAGTAAAAGTAATCTTAAATAATTCTATACGGTTTTTAATCAAACAATATAAATTTCCGCTTTTTAAGTACAAACTAAACTAGGTTTTCCAAATTTTAAAAACAAATAACTTCATGATCCAGTTATAAAAACAATCGAAAGTCAGCAAACAAATTGAAACCCTTTTGTTGTTACGCTACGCTAATCTCCAAACTAACGTGATTAAGGATTCTATGTTTTTATCTCCAGCTTTATGTTTGCTCTTTGAACAGACCCTTTCAAACATTATATAAAAAAAATCTCCCGTATTCCCCTGTAATTACTTTTTATGAGCATAGAGGTCAAAATAATAATCCCAAATGACTCCGATAACTCGATTATTCCAATCCAAAGTTTGATTTTACGAACTGAGTATAAAAATTGCTAGAAACGTGCCTTAAACTAGTGACTTGGAAATGCTTTATTGCAAAAGCCTGTATTCTGTTATCTACCGTCATGTTTTTATTTATTGTTCTTAATAAGTATTTTTTTATATATATTTTTATTGTGGTTTCGGTTTTGAAAAGAAGATATCCGATGCTTCTTATATTTTTGGGGGACAGTATGGTTTCTTCTTCTTCACTCACGGTTTGATCAATGTTCCTATATAACAGCTCTTGAAAAAAATAAAAGAAAGGCGGGCCAATCTTTTGAAAATTGGTTTTATGTTTGCTCATCCAAGTTGATTTTGGATATATGGTGTAACCTCGTCGCCTTTTTGTACAGTAGTTTGCAGAGAAAGTTGGAATCTGAAGTTTAATAGTTCTTTCCTTTCTTTTTTGTAAGAATGGGATAAAAGTTATAACTTAAAAGAAACTCATAAAAAAGATAGAATAAAATGTTTGATTATTGGCTTTTAAAGTACCATATATATACAATATATATGCCGAAAAGATACTCCAAAGCAACTATGGTGATACTAAATTTTAACTAAAGCATAACTGTATCATGTATGTTCAGAACATAATTTTTTCACTTCCTAAAAATATGTCCAATTATTTACATTAAATTTTTAAAATTTGTAAGTAAATTTAATTTGCTAATTACATAATATTTACGAATTTTTTGTAAAAATACTTTAAAAAATTGTATAATATAACAAAAATATATACAATAATAAATAAAAATTTCATGGTCAACAAGCCTTTGTATAATAAGTTGAAAACAGAAACGACGGGAACACAAATTATTTAACAAGTAAAAAAAAATGGGATCTGGTTATGAATCCAGAATCGTTGGATTGAAAATAAATAGCCCAAAATGGATAAAAGTTAAAATAATCTTAAATGCGAATTCATAACGATTTTAATCAAACAATATAATTTTTTTCTTTTATATAGAAGCTTAACTACGTTTTCAAATTTTAAAAACAAATAACTTTATGATCCAGTTATAAAGCAATCGAAAGTCAGCAAACAAATTGAACCCTTTTTGCTGTTACGCTATGCTAATCTCTAAAGTAACGTGATTAAGGATTCTACGTTTTTAATTTCCGCGCTTTCTGTTTGCTCTTTGAACAGACCAAACATTATTGAAAAAAAAAAAAAATCTCCCGTATTCCCTGTAATTACTTTTTATGAACCTAGAGGTCAAAAATAACGATCCCAAATGACTCCGATAACTCGATTATTCCAATCCGAAGTTTGATTTTACGAACTGAGTATAAAAATTACTAGAAACGTGCCTTAAACTAGTGACATGGAATTGCTTTTATTGCAGAAAGCCTGTTTCCAGTTATCTACCGTCGTCATGTTTTTGTTTTAGCTGAAGTGTTGTTGTAGTTTTTTCTTCGTTTTTTTTTGTTTTTAATAAGTATTTTTTTATATCTTTTAATGTGGTTTCGGTTTGAAAAGAAGATGTCCGATGTTTCGGATATTATGTTGTGGGGACAGTATGGTTTCTTTTTCTTCTTCTTCTTCTCTCGCGGTTTGATCAATGTTCCTAAATAAAAGATCTTAGAATAAATAAAAAGAGAGGAAGGCCAATCTTTTGAAAATTGGTTTTATGTTTGTTCATCCAAGTTGATTTTGGATATATGTTGGAACCTGGTCGACTTTTTGCAGCGTAGTTGCAGAAAGTTGGAAGTTGAAGTTTAATAGTCCTTTCCTTTCTTTTCTGTAAGATTGGGATAGAAGTTATAACTTAAAAGGAACTCATAAAAGATAGAATAAAAATTTTGTTATTGGCTTTTAAAGTATTATATGGTGAAAAAGGTACTTCAAAGCAACTGTGGTGATAATAAATTTTATCTAAAACATAACCGATATTATGTATGGCCAAAACATAAGCCCCTCACTTCCTGAAATTTTTCTAATTATTTACATATACGTACCAAAATATTAAAATTATTTATATTATATGTATATAAATAAAAATAATGAATAATGAATATACAAGGTATATTTTGAAAAACAAAATGCGCTGAAAAAACTAGAATATTTTGGTCTATATTTTTATACATGTTTTATAAAATAATAATATTAATTTTACATTGAAATTTTGGACTCTTATAATTTTGTATTTATGTGTTATTTATAATTGTAATTTTTTTTTTCTACATTTTATTCTAAAAATCTTTTATTTTAGCTTTTTAATTAATCCATTTAATTTAGGTGGTTTATTTCCAAAATATTCATATCACAATAAGTTTTGAGGGTATATGTACAATATTTTTTTTCTTTTTACCAAAATATTAAAATTGAAAATAGAAACTATATGAACACCAATTATTTAAAATTTCAAAAGAAACCGGCATCTGGTTATGAAATCAGAATCATTGGTTTGAAAATAAATAGCTCATGATGGATAAAAGTAAAAATAATCCTAAATAAGATTTCATAACGATTTTAATCAAACAATATAAATTTCTTTTTTTTTTAAAGTAGAAACTCTAATCCGTTTTCCAAATTTTAGAAACAAATAAGTTTATGATCCAGTTATAAAACAATCGGAAGTTAGCAAACAAATTGAACCCTTTTTGCTGTTACGCTACGCTAATCTCCAAACTAACGTGATTAAGGATTCTACGTTTTTATCTTCCGCGCTTTATGTTTGCTCTTTGAACAGACCAAACATTATAAAAAAAATCTCCCGTGTTCCCCCTGTAATTACTTTTATGAACATAGAGGTCAAAAATAACGATCCCAAATGACTCCGATAACTCGATTATTCCAATCCAAAGTCTGATTTTACGAACTGAGTATAAAAATTGCAGAAACGTGCCTTAAACTAGTGACATGGAATAGCTTTTATTGCAGAAGCCTGTATTCTGTTATCTACCGTCATGTTTTTGTTTTAGCTGAAGTGTTGTTGTTGTTTTTTCTTCGTTTTTTGTTTTTAATAAGTATTTTTTATATCTTTTATTGTGGTTTCGGTTTGAAAAGAAGATGTCCGATGTTTCGGATATTATGTTGTGGGGACAGTATGGTTTCTTTTTCTTCTTCTTCTTCACTCGCGGTTTGATCAATGTTCCTAAATAAAAGATCTTAGAATAAATAAAAAGAGAGGAAGGCCAATCTTTTGAAAATTGGTTTTATGTTTGTTCATCCAAGTTGATTTTGGATATATGTTGGAACCTGGTCGACTCTTTGCAGAGTTGTTGCAGAAAGTTGGAAGTTGAAGTTTAATAGACCTTACTTTATTTTTTTTTTGTAAAATTGGGATAGAGGTTATAACTTAAAAGAAACTCATAAAAGATAGACTAAAATATTTTCTTATTGGCCCTTAAAGTGTCATACACTTATATATATATAGCGAAAAGGATACTTCAAAACAACTGTGGTGTCAATAAATTTTATTTAAAACATAACTGATATTATGTATGGTCAATACACAGGCTTCTCACTTCCTAAAAATATTATTTACATTATATTTTTAAAATTTTGCTTATAGATTTAATTCACTATTCGGAAATAAATATTTTTTAAAAAATCATATATTATTATTTATGAAAATATATCCAATAATATAAAAAGTTTTTTTCATCAACTAGCACTAATGGGTATTAGGATATGGTATATTTTTATTTCCAAAGGCAAGTTTACATGAAACAGAACTCATAAAAAAGAAATAAATACGAAGAACAAAATAGAAACAAATGACATCAATTAATCCATCAACTTAAATTTGAAAATCTAATGATTCTTCCATAACAGGAGGCAGTGCAGAACAGGAATCAAGGTGAGACATATCCATTTCTTCCTGGTTATCACACAGGAGACACGGAGGATCAGGAGTCAGTTTAATTCTATGAAGGTGTTTGCTAGGACAATTGTAACTACAGAAAAGCCAAAGAAATGCCACCGAAATTTCCCTAGACCATTCAAGGATATCATGAATAGGATCAATTCGTGATTGACTAGTTTGTGACCGTTTCTAACGGATATGATATAGTTATAACAATATCTGTATCGTATTTGTTACAATATATGAATTGTGGACTCAAATTCAACCATCTTGCTATATAATTTAAACTGTGTAGCCTATCTATTCGCTAATATAGCCATTTCAATTTATCAGATGAATGATGCTGAATATTAATATTTAACATCAACCAACTTAAATTTTGCATTGCATTTCTACTAGAAGAAACTATTTTAAAGTTTTTTTTTTCTGTCACGTTTCAATAACGTTAAACTACAGCAGTTACATCGATTAGCATATCATATTCTGATGCATAATTACTCTATTATTTTTTTTTTGTATACTGCATAATTTTTATGAAAATATACTTATTTTTGTACGTGGAATGGTAATTTTTCTTATTTTTTTCTTAATTCTTGGAAATTTTGTTACCTTCTATCATATCAAAATAAATATTATTTTTACATTTTGTATACTTTCAGTATTTTGATACTTTATTCAACTGTAAATCAAATATAACAAACATAGCTCTACAATGAAAACTAATTATATTGCATACCTTTCCTTTTAGCTTTCTTTCCTAGTGAATTACTCTACCAAATGAAATGTTTTTCAGTCCGTAGAATGCCTTCCTGAATGAATTATTTCATGACTAAAAATACAATGTTATTCATGATACACTTAATTATTAGGCTTTTTCAAGAAAGAAAACACGCAAATATGCTAGAATGCCTTAAACTGTTTACAGTACCTGAAAATGCCTTACATTTTGTATTTATGAAAGCAAAATAACTTTCCATTTGAAAGTAGCGCTTTTCATAAAAAGGCTTCCTTTTTATTTTTTTCTCTAGTTTTTATGGCCTGCACTTTCAGACTCAAAACGAATAGAAGCATAAACAATTTAATTCTTTTTCTCTAAATAAGTTAAATGTAAGACTTTATAACAATTTAACACATCTTTATAATTTCAAATGCATCAAAATTCCCTTAGAATGCATAACGTTTTGCATCAAGCTCTTCTTTAAAAACGGCTTTTGTTAATATGTTTTGCACTGCATAAGTGCACGCTATCTTCAAATTAAGGTTTTATTACGTGAGGGGTACATTTAGAAATTTTGACTCGCTACAAAAATTTTATGGGCCTTTTCTTGGGAGAGAGAGAGATTTTTGAACAATATTTAATACTCTTTATCCCATTATGAGGTTCAGAGTTTAATAAAAAAAAAATTCTGTGTAGCAATAATGGGTAACAGCATACAGTTTCATAATAAAATTGTTGTATACATTGTAAAAAATAATTTAATTCATGTTTTTACATTAATATAGTACTAAATCTTAGTTTTTTTGTGTTTGATTCGCAGAATTTGAGGTGTAACTCACAACCTTTTGTTATTCCTAATGCTATTTATTTCACATATGAGCTGCAGAATTTTTGTAGAAAAAAGGCCGCTATTTTTAAGCCTTGATGAAACTTGCCTAACAAAACTTAATGTCTTCTTATTGTTAGTAAATGCTGCGTTATGATTGTGCGTATGCTTTCTTCTCTTTTTAAAAATATATATTAAAACGCACCACGCACATTTAATTGGACATTTTACAATCTGTATATAGTGATTATAATTAAGTATTTATGTTCTTTACAGTTATTCTATTTAATTTCAATAATTAATAAATTTATATATAACTGCACTGATAAAAGACAACTTTTATGGAAAGCATAAACTTCTTTCCTTTTACAATAAATTTATTGTTTTAATCCATTCTTACTTGTTAATTATGCATGAAATGCATTTATGAAATTAAGAAACTTTGCGAGCGTTGTGTTTTCAAATGCCGAGCGTTTTGACCTTCGTTTATGTAACAACTGGTGCGTAGCAGATTCAGAATTATTCAGGGGTAACCCCTATATTTTACTTGCATTGTTCTTCTGCAATTTAGAATGAATCGCATCGTCCTCTTACCACCTTGAGTATATCGGGAGGATTTTTCCGGCCCATATAATAATTATATTAAAATATTAATCGGTAGTTAAATTTATGGAATACGTAAGAACTTCTGGTTCCGCGTCATTAGTCAGGTTTCGAAATCAAGTTCTGTCGATTCAAATCAATGTATAAGACAATCAACATATTCATTTCATTACTCATTCTGAAAATGTGATTTTCATTGAATTTCTGAAAAAAGGCAGTTTTTAAAAGGCTTGTGTGGTTTATAAAAGTTGATTAGACAAAAAAAAAATATTAAAAAGACATGGGTTCAGATCTCAAAAGCATGTATTGGTCATGCCGAAACTACTAGGTGAAAACTATATAACATTCATTTTCTATTTATGAAAGGAAGCCGCTTTTTCCATCAAAATTACTTTAAGTGTCTTAGCTACAGATAACAAATATTATGTCAAAATCAGACAAACAAATCAACGATTAATGTTTAATTATCATCTAACAGCACATTTTGAAAAATTAACTCAAAATAATCTTTTTTTGGATGCATGCCGTTTCGAGGTTGATAAATAAGGCTTGAATTTCGACTATGCTACTTCGCTACTATGCTTTGCACTTAACATTATTATCAAGGATACACTAATACAATAAATACACTAATATAATAATTATTCAACTTCTATCTATCTGATAAATCATAGATAAATAAATTTGAATAATTATTATCAGGTTTATGAAAATTATCTTCAAACGAATAGAAAGAAAAGAACAAAACTTTTGTTTTGTTCGTTTATTCCTTTCGTAAATGTGCATTGTATTTTGCATTTTCTTTAAAAGGTTAATTTTGAAAAAAATTAGTTAATAAACATAGTCTAGTCTCAAAAAAAGATATTTAAAGTTTGATCGTAATTTTATTATTAAATATATTTCTTGTTTAAATATGTTATATAACCTAGATTTTCTATAAAAAATGCTGTTATTAAATGCTTTTAAGCACTATATGTAATATTTTTATGTGTTTAGGAATAGAAAAATAAATACCGTTTGAATATATGCTTCAATTTAAATAACTAACTTAGAATATTATAATCTAACTATCTTAGAATCAAAAAATGAAATAAATTGAAACAATTGTGGAAAAACATAGATTTGCATGTAATTTAAATAGTTAGCATAAGTTAAAATTTTTGAAGCGAATAAGTTTTAGAATTTTCTTTGCATGCATATTTTGCTTTGATGTAGCATGATACATAAACCATTTTTACTTTCTACTCAATATTTTGTGAAGAAAAGGAAAATATTGACATGATTTATTTAAATGCGTTTCAAGAAATTTCTATACATGGATATTTCTCTCCTTTTCTAAAGGATACAGAAAATTCCATATTTTATTTCTTGGAACTTTAACATTATTCAAAAAAGATGAAATCCTTAGAAATTTCGTTTAACGTCAGATCAGAAAATACCAAATAACATTTCTTAAGAAACTTATAAAGTTAGAGGTCATCTACTGGAAATATGTTTGAAGAATTGACTTTTCATTAATATTAGGTATTTATTTTACTATCTCTATGTATTTATTTATCGCTAACAATTTTTACGCTTAAGGTTTTATGTACAGTGATCTACATTCGAAATTTAAAATATACGTTTATTACATATTTATGTCTGAATATATTTCAAGTCTGTTCAGAAACTACCGAATAACGTTTCTTAAAAACATAAAACTTGAAGTCAGATGTGGGAAATATACACTCAAGAGCAAAAACATTATGACCACCCTACATTTTGCAATGAACTCGTCTGGATGACGTGAAAGGCCCGAATCAGGTGGAAGTGGTATTTAACTGGTATTAAGTGGTGGTATTAATTCATGCCAAGGCGGGTTGAAGCTGTGTTGCGCGCCAAAGGTGGGCCAAATGTTTTGGCTCGTAATTCGTTTTTGACAGGTGGTCATAATGTTTTGGCTCTTTGAGTGTATTTATTTTAAAAAAAACTTAGGATTTATGATTTTTCATTAATATTAGGTTTTATCGCTTTATTTTAAAATTAGCCCAGGTTTAAAGCTGTTGCCCTTTTCAGACTCCTGACGGGCTATGATTGTGTGGCCAATCATCTTTTTCGTATGAAAATATTTGCAAGCCCAAAAATGCATGCTCTGCAGTCTTGGAAAAGGACATGGATTCATCTCACCTTCCTGTCTGCCCTGCACTTGTTTCTTCTACTATGTATGGTCATTACTGAGAGGCTAGGGCCCTTATGGGCTAAACATGTCACTATGGGGTTTCTTTAGATTCTCATTGTTATTTTCATGTTCTTTGCGTTCTTTTTCTTTTAAATTTTATTACTTATTGTAGCCTGCCATTGGAAAAAAAAAAAAAGTCTGAAAATAATTAAATTGAAGTGCTTCTTATTTTTTTTATAAAATATCCATCATTAGATTTATGCAGCAGATATAGCGTTTCGCATGATGCATCATAGGGAATGTTTACATTATATTTTCATTGTGCCAACATAATTTCTAAAAAGAGCCATAAAGAGGTATCTGTGAAACCCCTCTTTAGCTACTCTTTACTGGCCCATGACATTTTTGTACTTAACCTTGGATAACCTATCTAAACACATAAATTTAAAAAAATCCATATTCTCAGTCGTTTCCTTCACTAGAAATATTATAATATGTATTATTATAACAGTTGCTTCTATAAGCTAAGTTAATTTTTCTGAGAATCGAAAATCCTAAAATTCATTAGAAATTCAGTTTCTGACAATTCACGGACCGAAATTTGTAAAAGGTGCAGTAGAAAATATTGAATATAATATTTAAAATATGTTATCCATATTTTAAGCTCATTTTTTTTAAAGACATAGCTTTCATTTAAGGGTATTTACACAATTTATTTTGAAATAATATGGCAAAATTTTTGTATTACAAAAAAAATAAATGTATTAAAAATACAAGCAGAGCAATAATCACATCATTGAAAGTATTTTCTTACATTCGATAAAGTGTGATCTATTGCATATATGGTGCTAATTTCATGGATTAGGTATATTTTGTGAGTTTCGATTATTTTAATATATAAAAAAATATCATTTATTTTTATAATGTGGGCTTTAATTAGTATTATTATTATCTTTTAAGTAATGTCTATGCCTTTTGGTAAGATTTTGTTAATTTTTTTTACTTTCACAATGAATTTGCTATACAGATTATGCACACTTATTCACAAGTTCGCATAATCACATGGGCATAACCCTATGCGTTGTGTAATTTGTTTTTCTATGCTAATCAATATGTATAATAGTGCAGTACCAATTGGTATATTGAATAAAAATAAAAATAATAATTAAAGCATATATCATTAAAAATAAAAGGAATTTTTTTTTTTATTTATTAAAAATAACAATCTAATCTCAAAAAAATATACCTAATCCACGGTATTAGCAACATATATACTGTTGATCGCACTTTATTGAATTTAATAAAATTCTTTTAATGTTGTGATTATTGTATCATTGTGTTTTTAATACATGACCTAATTTATTATTTTGTTTTGTACTAAAATATTCCACTATAATATTTCAAAATATTTTGTGTAAATTCTCTTTCAAAGTGAAACCTGCGTTAAATAAAATGAGCTTAAACTATTGATTTTTATAAATGCATATTGTAAATAATTATATTTAATTTTTCTACTGCAACATTTTCAACATTTCTGTCCTGAATTATCAGAAATTATATATAAATATAATGTATATATATATACATAAATATATATGGATACTTTTTATTAACTTGAAATATTGAATTAAATGACAAGAATATATTTCTAGTTAGTACATTTCAAATGGTATAAATTATATTTCGAATATGGATTTATGAATTTTATTTTGAAATATTGTCGTAGAATATTTTTCAGTTTTAAAAAGAGAAATTTTAAAAATTAAAGTAAGCAAAATAACAGAAATCCATTATTAACAAATTAAAAAAATATTACTATATATTTAAGAATTTATCCAAATAAATAAGTCATAAACTATAAACTTATGCAGATGTGAAATATTATTCAGGTTTAAAAATCAGTATTCTAATTAAAACCGGATTATTACACGAGTTAATTTCGCGGAATGATTCTGTTTCTTGGCAGATAAATATTTTCAGATCTCTCCAGAATTCATGCCTAAAACCGCAAAGGGATATTTAATTGTCAACATTTGAAAACGAGGGAAAAACTAAAAAAAAAAAAAAAATTGCTTTAATTTCTCGCTGTGTACACAACGTATTCCCGCTTGCCTCGTTAGCAGTTTCATTAGAAAACTTTTAGAAATTATTCTTTCTTAACGGTCTTAAAAACATGTCTGCAATTACTTAGTGTTTTGAGTCCGAATGATAAAAAATTAATAAATAGAAAAAATAAAGTTCTTGCACACAAACAATGAATAAATTAATTTCGAAAATATGTTTGTCATTATAATTTTCATGTTAAAATTATAATGAATTAATTTCAGACTTCTATTTTGGTAAGGTATTCAAATACTTGAGTTTCTTAAGTAGAAACCTAAATGCACATAATAAGAACCTCGAGCAAAATAATTATTTCTTCATATTTTGTTTTTCTTATTAAGTACATTTTGCATATATTTTTTTGAATGTCATTAATTTTTATATAATAGATTCGTATAAGCCTGATTTGTGTCCTAGTGATAAAGTGTGCAGGTAGCTTGTAGGTGGGATTGGGTTCAAACCATTTGGGGCATTTATTGCAGTCACTGCTTTCAGGAAAGAGTATTGATGGGGATTTAGACATGTAAAAACGTCTTCAAACATTCAGTCAGGCTGGAACTTTCCAGGTTTATTACCATACAGTCATAATGCTGAATAATTTCTCCTAAAATATTTCCTAAAAGACAAAGTCTCTATTCCTTACTCATCTATGGGCTATTTGTGTACGTATAAATGGAAAACGAGTTCATTGATTTACCAAGGAAAAGTCAAAAATGTCATTATATTAAATAAATGGGGCATATTCAACAAATAATTTGGAGAAATAATCGAGGTGTTCATAAACAGGAGTGACAAAATAAATATTTCTATTGGCTTATAACACACAATATATTTCAAGATAAATTTTTAAAAATGTAATCAACAGCCCTACATATATATTGTTTTCAATGAGCTTCCTAAGTTGTTGAAATTTTTTTGATGATTGACATCATTTTGATTTATCAATATATCTACCTAGGTGAAATGCTTATTAAAATTTGTATTATTTGATTTAAAAAATTACCACGGTGATATTTATTGTGTATTATTTTGAAATTAAAAAATTAAATGAAATTCTGACTAAAAGAAACAGCAGGAACAACAATAAAATTATTTACATTATCATGAAAATACAAACAGTTCAAGATGTCTCCATTATTATTTTTATAATCCTCAATGAGATTGAAGATGCAACTCAAATTGAAACTGCAATTATTTCTTTATTTTTCTTTGACAGAATTTAATTCCCTTTCTAGCATATTTTAAACATGTCTGTGCAAAACACGAAACACACAGCACAAACACGAAATACTAAATAAACTGGGAGTAATATCACATTGAAGATCATCAGGATTCTAGATTTTAAGTTACATAGAATCGAATAGTTTACATTTCCCTCTTAACTATATAAAGATTCCATAAACTATATAAGGATTTCATAAACTATATAAAGATTCCATAAACCATTCAAATATTCCATAAACTATATAAAGATTCCATAAATTATATAAAGTTTCCATAAACCATGCAAATATTCCATAAACTATATAAAGATTTCAAATTATATAAAGATTCCAAAAACTATATTAAGATTCCAAAACTATATTAAGATTCCAAAACTATATTAAGATTCCATAAACCATATTAAGATTCGCAGTTTTCAGAAAAGTCCATAGTTTCTAGTTGACAGTCTACTGTTTACATTATGCTTGAAATAATCATTTTTAAAAACAAACGAGTTCTCCTCATTTGCCATTCCAAACTATTGGGAAAATGCTATCCAGCCCTTTGTAACCAATAGTCGAAAGCATTCTTTCTGCTCGTTCCAAATTAAAACTCAACTAATGAACATCTGGTGAATAAGCTTGGGTTAATTGCGTCGTTTCTCTTGACAGCAAGAAATATTTTTACACGTCATCCACTGCTTTTCCTGCTCTGCTTCTAAAAGAGCCATCAGAGCTTATACTCCATTGATTAACCTTTACTCTTTTTCTCGATAGTTAATTCAATTTCCTAATGCAAATTTGTTCTGGATGGTTAATTACAATGAATGTTTGCTTTCATGTCCATTGTGCAAAAAGGAATCTACAGCAATACGTGGATATAAGAGGATAAAACAATTTAAAAGCAAAGTTCTAGGTGCAGAATGTGCAAGCTGAGACGATTAACGGAATTAAAGGGTTTAATCGAGATATTTTTTTCAATAAATTGAAGTATTTCCGGCAGAATCAAAAGGTAGATTAGATTCCACAAAGAGGAGATAAAATAGATTTCTAAACAGGGTGATGCATCTACATTAAATCTTATTTTGTGTGTATGCTAAGACTGAATTATATTTTATATACTTAAAATGTGAGATAAATATATTTGATATAATTTTTGAACATCGATTCCTCTAAATTTTTAACTAATATTTAGAGACCTCTATTTTTATGTTAAATATTATATTTTTTATATTTATTATATATAATTAATAGCAATTTTTAAATAAAATTATAAAAATTTATTTTTTCAAAAGAGAAATTCATAAAATATTTCTAGAAAAAAAGCAATAATTCTACTCGAGATTTTGATGGATCATTTAGTTTTGCAAAATTGTTAATTTTTTTGAATCGGGAATAGTTTTAAGTCCAATGGTTGCATATTTTTAACTCAAATTTTCGATTAAATTATAAATAAATGAATAGTTTTGAATCCAATGTTTGTATTTTTAAAATATTAATTTTTGTTTTAATTATGAATCAAAACAATTAATGTATACGTTAATGGATTTTGAGATAGTAATAAACTTATGGATTACAAATCAAAAATTATACTTGGAAATAATCTGAATTTTTGCTTAATTTGAGTTATATTCTTCTTTTTACATTTCTGAAATAAATATTTTTATCTTAAATTATCTCCTATTCAAAATTTCAAAATTAATTTAAAAGAAATATTAAAATAAGATTAGTAAATGAAGATTGAAAAATACTAGCTATTTTTAGTCACAAACCTTTTCCTTTTTCCGCTTTATATATATATTTATGATTTACACAAAGTATATAAATATGCAAATATAAAATAATAATAATTATACAAAGTATGAAAATATACAAATTTTATATGAAATTTTTCAACTCACCCTAATAAAATATGTGAATTGTATTTTTACATAAATTTAATTATGAAAATGACAAATTTTCATATCCTTTATTATCAAGAAAAATTTTAAATTTAATTTTTTAATCTTATCAAAACTATCCTATTTGATTTAATGCATAACAACCAATTTTTTTGTCTTTTAAGCGTCAGCAAACATTAATTCCTCAAAAATGATTTTATAATTAAACCTAATGAATTCTTTTGTGAAAAAAAAGAAATACCTTAAAACTTTTATCGTTTTTAAAAGTAAATTAGAATTTTTTTGAAGATAATGACATTAAATCTTTCACAGTGCTTATGACAAATAATTGAGCATTGCAAAACTTTTCTTCTAAATTAAAAAAAAAAAAGTTCAAATTAAATTCCATCACCAAAGAACAAATGAGATTTTTAATACATTCCTTCATTAAAGAAAACACTGTTAAGAAAAACCAGAGTAGTATTAACGCAATACTCAATTAAGGCTTCTAAAATCTCTTTTCACTTCACTTTACTTTACTTTCTTTGGTATTTATCTCTTAATTTTTAACGGTTGAATAAAAGTTCAGAAAGAGAAGAAGAATTTCAACACTTCCTAGTGAAAACAGAACCTTTAATAAAAATCTCCAAACAGGATAATGACTTAGTACATTTGTTCAAAATAGTCTCAAAGACTTAAAAAAGTTTTTTAAAAATATTAACTCAACTTCTTTGAAAATATAATTAAAATTTTCCTCCCTGCCTTATTCACTATCAACGGTTTTATTTTTCTTTTTTACACTATTTTAGAATTTTTTTTCACTGCTGATTTTATTTTTATTTTTTTTTCCTCTTTTGATGACTGGAAATGGAAAACAGCCCACAGAAATGACGTAAAGTATATTAAACGGAAAGAACGAATCAAAACACAGGCCCCAAAGGAGATTGAAATTTTAATTAAGTGCATTACATTTTTGAAAGAAAAGCCCCGTGTCCCTTAGATATGCACTTTTGTTTAGGTGCTAATATTATGAATAACCTGCAGTTTCTTCTGAAAACTAATAAGTGGGGATTAAAAAGCGAAAATTTAATGTTTCTGAAAGAAATTTGTTTTTTTTTTTTATCGTGTTACTTTAATAGAGAATACAAAATAAAAGGAGCAAAATTCACAGAGTAAACTATTTAGATATTTTTTTAATTAATAGAAAATAGTTTTTCGAAAGAGTTAGCAATACTTGTTTGCTTTTAATATTTTCACTTGTATTAAGATATTTCTTTTGTATTATTTTCACTTGTATTAAATATTTCATTGTATTATTTTCACTTGTATTGTTTTCATAAAACAAAAATAATTTAAGTAATTCCAATTTTCAGACTGTTTCCAAAGTTATTCTGCAATTTTATCTGTGATAAAGCGATTTAAACTGGTTATTTCGAAATATAATTGTATTCCATGGCACTTATAAATGTAAAACAATTCACTTACGTAAAACAATACACTTATTAACATAAAAACAATGCAGTTAAAAAATAATATTAACAATATGAAATTTTTTAACTCATCCCTAATAAGATATGCGAATTGTATCTGTACAAAAAGTTAATTATGAAGATGACAACTTTTCATACCCCTTTATTGTCAAGAAAATTTTAAATTTAAATATTTAATCTGATCAAAGCTATCCGTTTGATTTAATGCAGAACAAATTTTTTTTGTGTTTTAAGCGTCAGCAAACATTAATTCCCTCAAAAATGATTTTATAATTAAACCTAATACATTATGATTGTGAAAAAAAAAGAAATACCTTAAAACTTTTATCGTTTTTAAAAGTAAATTATGAATTTTTTGAAGATAATCACATTAAATCCTTCACAGGCTTATAACAAATAATTCAGCATTGCAAAACTTTTCTTCTGAAGAAATTAAAAAAAAAGTTCAATTAAATTCCATCACCAAAGAACAAATGAGATTTTTAATACATTTCGTCATTAAAGAAAACACTGTTAAGAAAAACCAGAGAATATTAACGCAACACTCAATTAAGGCTTCTAAAATCTCTTTTCACTTCACTTTACTTTACTTTCTTTGGTATTTATCTCTTAATTTTTAACGGTTGAATAAAAGTTCAGAAAGAAGAAGAATTTCAACACTTCCTAGTGAAAACAGAACCTTTAATAAAAATCTCCAAACAGGATAATAACTTAGTACATTTGTTCAAAATAGTTCAAAGAACTTAAAAAAGTTTTTAAAAATATTAACTAAACGTCTTTGAAAATATAATTAAAATTTTTTCCTCCCTGCCTTATTCACTATCAACATATTTTTTTCTATTTTTACACTTTTTTAGAATTTTTTCACTGTTGATTTTATTTTACTTTTTTTTTTCCCCCTTTTTGATGACTGGAAATGGAAAACAGCCCACAGAAACGACGTAAAGTATATTAAACGGAAAGAACGAATCAAAACACGGGCCCCAAAGGAGATTGAAATTTTAATTAAGTGCATTACATTTTTGAAAGAAAAAGCCCCGTGTCCCTTAGATATGCACTTTTTTGTTTAGGTGCTAATATTATGAATAACCTTCAGTTTCTTCTGAAAAACTAATAAGTAGGGGGATTAAAAAGCGAAAATTTAATGTTTCTGAATGAAATTTGTGTGCTTTTTTTTAATCGTGTTATTTTTTAATAAAAATACATAATAAAAGGAGCAAAATCCACAGAGTACACTATGTAAGATATTTTTTTAATTAATAGAAAATATTTTTTCAAAACATTCGGCGAAACTTGTTTACTTTTAATATTTTCAGATGCATTTAAATCTTTTATGAAATAATTGTTTTCATAAAACAAAAATAATTTAATCAAATTTCAATTTTCAAACTGTTTCAAAAAAAATTATTTTTAAATTTTATCTAAAAAGTATAAAGATTTCAGATTGGTTATAATATCAATAATAAATATATAGATATACCATGAAAATATTTATTATTGTAAAATAATTTCCACTCATTATAAAAAGATATTCAATTGTATCTTTGTAAAACTTTAATATTAACAATACAGCCAGTTTTGAAAAGCCTTTTTTGCATCTGATAATTTTTTAATATTTAATCTTTCTAGAGATTATAAATGTTGAAAAAGGTTAAAATCTTCAGTGCATACTACTTTTGACATTTTTCATTTTTGCATTTCATAGCATTTATTAATATAAAACTTTATCGTTTTTAATAACGTAAAACAATGTAAACTTGTTAATGTAAAACAACAAAACTTTTCTTTATTAATTTAAAACAATGCAAATGAGATTTTTAATACTTGTTAACGTAAAACAATATTAACAACAGAGCCAATTTTGAAAATATAAACTCCCGTCACTTTTTAAAATATAGTTATTTTTTCTTAATTTTTCCGGTTATAAAAGTTATTCACTATCAACAGTTTTTTTTTGTTTTTTTTTTCAAAGACTTAAAAAGTTTTTAAAAATATTACACTTTTTAAAAAAAAATTTTCACTGCTGATTTTATTTTTTTTTCGTTTTTTGACTTGAGCTGACGTAAATGGAAAATGACCCAAAGAAATGACGTAAAGTATATTAAACGGAAAGAACGATTCAAAACACTGCCCCAAAGGAGATTGAAATTTTAATGAAGTTCATTACATTTTTGAAAGAAAAAGCCCTGTGTCCCTTGGGATATGCACTTTGTTTAGGTGCTAATATTATGAATGACCTGCAGTTTCTTCTGAGAAAGTGGGGAGATTAAAAGCGAAAATTTAATGTTTCTGAATGAAATTTGTGTTTTTTTTTAATCGTGTTACTTTAATAGAGAATACAAAATAAAGGAGCAAAATCCACAGAGTAAACTATTTAAGATATTTTTTTTAATTAATAGAAAATAGTTTTTCGAAAGATTTGGCAAAATTTGTTTTCTTGTAATATTGTCAGTTCTATTAAAACTTTTATGAAATAATTGCTTTCAACAAATAAAAATAATTTATCTAATATCAATTTTCAAACTCTTTTCCAAAATTATTTTTAAATTTTATCTAAAAATATTTGTCCTGTGTAAAGTATATAAATATACAATTATAATATACAATAATAAATATATAGATATACAAAGTATGAAAAATATACAATTTTCATATGAAATTTTTCTACTCATCCTAATAAGATATTCGAGTTGTATCTTTTTACAAAACTTTAATTATGAAAATGACAAATTTTCATATTCCTTTTTTTGTCAATTAAATTTTTAATTTAACTTTTTAATCTTATCAAAGCTGTCTTATTTGATTTAATGCATAACAACCATTTTTTGTGTCTTTTAAGCGCCAGCAAACATTAATTCCTCAAAAATGGTTTTATAATTAAGCCTCATACAATCCGATTGGGAAAAAAGAAATACCTTAAAACTTTTATCGTTTTTTAAAAGTAAATTATGAATTTTTCTGAAGATAATCACATTAAATCCTTCACAATGCTTATGACTAATAATTGAGCATTGCAAAACTTTTCTTCTGAAGAAATTAAAAAAAAAAATCAAATTAAATTCCAACACCAAAGAACAAATGAGATTTTTAATACATTTCCTTCATTAAAGAAAACACTGTTAAGAAAAACCAGAGAGTAGTATTAACGCAATACTCAATTAAGGCCTCTAAAATCACTTTTCACTTCACTTTACTTTACTTTCTTTGGTATTTATCTCTTAATTTTTAACGGTTGAATAAAAGTTTAGAAAAAGAAGAAGAAGGAGAATTTCAACACTTCCCCAATGAAAACAGAACCTTTAATAAAAATCACCAAACAGGATAATGACTTAGTACAGTCGTTCAAAATAGCCTCAAAGAACTTAAAAAGTTTTTAAAAATATTAACTCAACGTCTTTGAAAATATAATTAAAATTTTTCCTCCCTGCCTTATTCACTATCAACAGTTTTATTTTTTTTTATTTTACACTTTTTTAGAATTTTTGCACTGCTGATTTTAATTTTTTCTCCCTTTTTTGATGACTGGAAATGGAAAACAGCCTACAGAAATGACGTAAAGTATATTAAATGGAAAGAACGAATCAAAACACAGGCCCCAAAGGAGATTGAAATTTTAATTAAGTGCATTACATTTTTGAAAGAAAAAGCCCCGTGTCCCTTAGGATATGCACTTTTGTTTAGGTGCTAATATTATGAATAACCTGCAGTTTCTTCTGAAAAACTAATAAGTGGAGGGATTAAAAAGCGAAAATTTAATGTTTCTGAATGAAATTTGTGTGCTTTTTTGTAATCGTGTTATTTTAATAAAAATATATAACAAAAGGAGCAAAATCCACAGAGTACATTCTGTAAGATATTTTTTTTAATTAATAGAAAATAGTTTTCAAAAGATTCGGCGAAACTTGTTTGCTTTTAATATTTTCAGCTGCATTTAAATCTTTTATGAAATAATTGTTTTCATAAAACAAAAATAATTTTACTAAATCAATTTTCAAACTGTTTCTAAAGCTATTTTTAAATTTTATCTAAAGTATAAACGATTTCAGATTGGTTATTTCAAGATAAAATTACACTCCATGGCATTTATTATTGTAAAATAATGTACTTGTTAACGCAAAACAATGCACTTCTTAATGTAAAAACAATATTAACAATACAGCCAGTTTTGAAAAGCTGCATCTGATAATGTTTTTAATGCTATACCTTTCTAGAGATTATAAATGTTCAAAAAGGTTAAAATCTTCAGTGCATACTACTTTTGACCTTTTCATTTTTGTATACCACAGCATTTATTAATATAAAACAGTGCGCTTAATAACGTAAAACAATGTACTTGTTAACGTAAAACAATGTACTTATTAACTTAAAACAATGCACTTGTTAACGTAAAACAATATTAACAATAGAGCCAATTTTGAAAAATATAAACTCCTGTCTTTGAAAATATAGTTACTTTTTTTCTCCTATCTTATTTATCAACAGTTTTTTTTTTTGTTTTTTTTTTTACACTTTATAAAACATTTTCACTGCTGATTTTAATTTTTTCGTTTTTGATGACTTGAACTGACGTAAAGTATGACTTAAAAATACCCACAGAAATGACGTAAAGTATATTAAACGGAAAGAACGATTCAAAACAATGCCCCAAAGGAGATTGAAATTTTAATGAAGTTCATTACATTTTGAAAGAAAAAGCCCTGTGTCCCTTAGGATGTGCACTTTTGTTTAGGTGCTAATATTATGAATGACCTACAGTTTCTTCTAATAAGTGGGGGGGGATTAAAAAGCGAAAATTTAATGTTTCTGAATGAAATTTGTGTTTTTTTTTTTTTAATCGTGTTACTTTAATAGAGAATACATAATAAAAGGGCAAAATCCCCAGAGAAAACTATTTAAGATTTTATTTTAATTAATAGAAAATAGTTTTTCGAAAGATTTGGCAAAATTTGTTTGCTTGTAATATTATCAGTTCTATTAAAACTTTTATGAAATAATTGCTTTCAACAAATAAAAATAATTTATCTAATTTCAATTTTCTAACTGTTTCCAAAATTATTTTTAAATTTTTATCTAAAATATTTGTCCTGTGTAAAGTATATAAATATACAATTATAATATACAATAATAAATATATAGATAGTACAATAATAAATATATAGAATAATAAATATATAGAAAGTATGAAAATATACAGTTTTCATATGAAATTTTTCTACTCATCCTAATAAGATATTCGAATTGTATCTTTACAAAACTTTAATTATGAAAATGACAAATTTTTATATTCCTTTTTTGTCAGTTAAATTTTAAATTTAACTATTTAATCTTATCAAAGCTATCTTATTTGATTTAATGCATCACAACCATTTTTTGTCTTTTAAGCGCCAGCAAACATTAATTCCTCAAAATGATTTTATAATTAAACCTCATACAATCCGATTGTGAAAAAAGAAATACCTTAAAACTTTTATCGTTTTTAAAAGTAAATTATGAATTTTTCTGAAGATAATCACATTAAATCCTTCACAGTGCTTATGACTAATAATTGAGCATTGCAAAACTTTTCTTCTGAAGAAATTTAAAAAAAAAAATCAAATTAAATTCCAACACCAAAGAACAAATGAGATTTTTAATACATTTTCTTCATTAAAGAAAACACTGTTAAGAAAAACCAGAGTAGTATTAACGCAATACTCAATAAGTCCTCTAAAATCTCTTTTCACTTCGTTTTACTTTACTTTCTTTGGTATTTATCTCTTAATTTTTAACGCTTGAATAAAAGTTTAGAAAGAAGAAGAAGAAGAATTTCAACACTTCCCCAACGAAAACAGAACCTTTAATAAAAATCTCCAAACAGGATAATGACTTAGTACATTCGTTCAAAATAGCCTCAAAAAGAACTTAAAAAAGTTTTTAAAAATATTAACTTAACGTCTTTGAAAATATAATTAAAATTTTTCCTCCCTGCCTTATTCACTATCAACAGTTTCTTTTTTGTTTTGTTTTTTACACTTTTTTAGAATTTTTTTTCACTGCTGATTTTAATTTTTTCCCCCTTTTTGATGACTGGAAATGGAAAACAGCCCACAGAAATGATGTAAAGTATATGAAACAGAAAGAACGAATCAAAACACAGGCCCCAAAGGAGATTGAAATTTTAATTAAGTGCATTACATTTTGAAAGAAAAAGCCCGTGTCCCTTAGGATATGCACTTTTGTTTAGGTGCTAATATTATGAATAACCTGCACTTTCTTCTGAAAAACTAATAAGTGGGGGGGATTAAAAGCGAAAATTTAATGTTTCTGAATGAAATTTGTGTTTTTTTTTTTGATTGTGTTACTTTAATAGAGAATACGCTGTGGGCTTTTGCGCCTTTTATTGTGTAAACTATTTAGGATATTTTTTATTAATTATAGAAAAATAGTTTTTCGAAAGATATGGCAAAATTTGTTTGCTTTTAATATTTTCAGTTCTATTAAATCTTTTCTGAAATAATTGCCTTCATGAAACAAAAAATAATTTAATTAAATCCAATTTTCAAACTGTTTCAAAGCTATTTTTAAATTTTATCTAAAATATAAACGATTTCAGATTGATTATTTCAAGATGCAATTACACTCCATTGCATTTATTAATGTAAAACATTGCACTTATTAACATAAAACAATGCAATTGTTAACGTAAAACAATATTAATAATACAGTCAATTTTGAAAAGCTGTATCTCATAATTTTTCAATGTAATACCTTTTTAGAGATCACAAATGTTAAAATCTTCAGTGTACACCACTTTTGAACTTTTTATTTTGTATTCGTGTAATTAATTTGTGTAAAACAATATTAACAATACAGCTAATTTTGAAAATTTTAACTTACGTCTTTGAAAATATAATTAAAATTTTTCCTCCTGCCATATTTACTATCAACAAATTTTTACACTTTTTTAGAATTTTTTCACTGCTAATTTTATTTTTCATTTTTGATGACTTGAAATGACATAAAGTAACGAAAATAACGTAAAGTATGACGTAAAAATACCCACAGAAATGATGTGAAGTATATTAAAGTGAAAGGACGAATCAAAACACATGCCCAAAGGAGATTGAAATTTTAATTAGGTGCATTACATTTTGAAAGAAAAGCCTGTGTCCCTTAGGATATGCACTTTTGTTGAGGTGCTAATATTATGAATAACCTGCAGTTTCTTCTGAAAAACTAATAATTGGGGGATTAAAAATCGAAAATTTAATGTTTCTGAATGAAATCGTGTTACTTTAATAGAGAATACATAATAAAAGGAGCAAAAATCCACTGCGTAAACAATTTAAGAAATTTTTTTTTAATTAATAGAAAATAGTTTTCAAAAGATTTGGCAAAACTTGTTTGCTTTTAATATTTCGGTTTGTATTTTAATCTTTTATAAAATAATAGTTTTCATAAAACAAATATAATTTAACTAATTCCAATTTCTAAACTCTTTCCAAAGTTATTTTTCAATTTTGTCTGAAATATAAACGATTTTAGATTGGTTATTTCATGATATTATTATATTCCATAGCACTTATTAATGTAAAACATTGCACTTGTTAATGTAAAATAATGCACTTGTTAATGTATAGTAATATTAACAATACAGCCAGTTTGAAAATTTGCATGTAATAATTTTTCGAATGTTATACGATTTCAGAGATTACAAATTTTTTAAAATTCTTCAGTGTATACTACTTTTAAATTTTTCACGGAAATTTAAATAATTGTAGTTTCAAAAGTTTCCAAAGTTATTTTTCAATTTTACTGAAATATAAACGATTTAAGATTGGTTATTTCATGATATTATTTTTCACGGAAATTTATGTAAAATATGCATTTGTAGTTAGCAATCAAAACAGTTTTGAAAATCTGCATCTAATAATTTTCGAATGTTATATGAAAGATTATAAAAATTTTTAAATAGGGTTAAAATTTCAGTGTATACTATTTGAAATTTTTTTTTCAATGGAAATTTAAATAATAGTTTCAAAAATTTTCCAAAGTTATTTTCAATTTTATCTGAAATATAAACGATTTAGATTGGTTATTTCAAGATATAATTATATTCCATGGCACTTATTAATGTAAGACAATATTAACAATATGGTCAATTTTGAAAAGCTGCATCTGGTAGTTTTTTGCATCTGATAATTTTTAATGTTCAAATGGGAAAAAAGGTTAAAATCTCCAGTATATGCTACTTTTGAATTTTTTTTTATAAAAATATGGAGATTAATTAAAAACAGTTTTGGTGAAACAG
This sequence comes from Caerostris extrusa, assembly GCA_021605095.1. Lineage (NCBI taxonomy): Eukaryota > Metazoa > Arthropoda > Arachnida > Araneae > Araneidae > Caerostris > Caerostris extrusa. The sequence goes on from BPLR01001873.1 coordinate 24,721, forward strand.
AGAAAATTTATTTGGTTTTAATATTTTTAAATGTATAGAACTTTTGCAAAAATAAGTGCTTTCTATGAAAAATAAAATTGATTTTTAGTTAATTTAAAATTTTTCAAATTATTATTTTAATATAGAAGATTTATAATTGTAAATTGGTTAATTTTTGTAAAGAAATTGGGTAGTTTCATAGGACTTATGTACAAAAAAATTAAATAATACTAGAATTTCCGAAACATTGTTAGAAAAAAAAAAAAAAAAAATTCACAATATGATGTTTGTGAATGCAATTTCTATTTTAAATCGCTTTAACTTATTGGAGATAATAATTGAGATAATAATAATTTCTATAATAAAAGGTTTATGACATTAAATATAAATTGCTTACTTTTTTTCTTATTTAAAATATCGCTTCTCATTAATTTAAAAAAATTAATACAAATTAATTTTGCTCAATTTTAAAATGTTCAATTTAATTTGTAACTCAACTGAAGTGAAAAATAAATGTATTTTTAAAATTATTTTATGTTATTTCTGATTTTTATATGAAAAATATACGATTACAAATTTGGTACATCATAAATAATTCAAATTGAAAATCACATAGAATTTATTTTCATAAAATTATATAATTTTGTGCTTCTAAATATAAAGTTTCTATGACTTATAATTTTGTACTTCGAAATATAAAGTTCTTCATTTTATAATTTTCTACTTCTAAATATAAAGTTCCCTTGACTTGAGTTAAATTTCCTGAAAAAGTTTTGCAATTTTAAAAACAAATTCTAAAATATCGTGAATCTGGCTAAATTAAATGTAGATTTATTTTTAAATTTTGTGGAGGACACTTGTCGTACCTAACTACATTTAGTAACATTAATAATATTTCATAGGCATTGATAATACTACTATATTATTATTTTTAATAAATTTACCACCATGAAGTCTCAAAAATTTCGCTGCACCAATCAAAATTTAATTTGCCTTAAATAATACAACCTTTTAAATTTTGGAGGAAAGTTATAGTGCTTAACATTACTACATCTAGCAACATTAGTAATATTTCATAGGAATTGATAATACTACTATTACCATTTTAATAAATTTTCCATTATGAAATTTCAAAAATTTCGCGGCACCACTCAAAATTGAAATCTGCCTTAAATAATGCATTCTTTAAATTTTGGAGGAAAATTATTGTGCCGAACATCTAGCAACATTAACAATATTTCATAGACATTGATTAATAATATTACTACTTTTACTAAATTTTCCATCATGAAGTCTCCAAAATTGTGCTGCGCCCATCGAAATTCAAATTCGCCTTAAATAATGCGACCTGTCTCAGAATATCTTCCTTCCAATCCCTTCCCAGAACACAAAAACTACCGAAAAAAAAAGTTCCCCAGGCGAAAATTCCCCAGATCACTCCAAACATTTCCCTAAACCACATCCTCTATCGGGACATTTAAGGAAATCGTTCTCCCGATTTCCGATGGAAGGAATCTCTCGCTTCAACCTCCCTTTTAGATTTGCAATATCGCCAGCATCTCGCAGTGAATCGGTCCTGGCCCGAATTTTTATCACACTCGTCATTCCGCCTCGGCCATCCGCTAACTCAAAGGGCAATAAATCACGGTTCAGAAAACTCAATTCCTTGCCACCCTCTCGCTGGCCCATGTCATTAATAGTCCTGGCTTTCGTGTTGGAATTGGGTGGGTGCCTGTCTTGGACGAGTTGTCACACTTGAGATCTATAGTTTACGTCGTAAAGTGAGATAATTGTTCAATATGTATTACTTATTGCAAGAAGGGTGGATTTCAAAATTAAAAATATCATCGAATAATACATGTTAAAGCAATAGTCGCATTTTATTTTTATCATTAATCAATCCGCATTAAACGAATGAGCACAATTTTTCATTCTGGAATCCGCATTAAATGAATAAACATAATTTATCATTAAACGAATGAGAATAATTTGCCACTAAGAAATCAGCATTAAATGAATGAAACAATTTGTCATTGAAGAATCCACATTAAATGAATGAACATAATTTGCCATTAAGGAATACGCATTAAATTAGTGACCACAATTTGTCATTAACATGGGATAATATCTACAGTTTACGTCGTAAAGTGGAGATAATTGCTCAATACTTATTACTTATTGCAAGAAGGGTTAATTTCATGTTTTAATTGTCCTTATATGAAAATATCCTGAAGATTATTTGTCCTTATTCACTGGGTAAACTGGGCCTGTCTAGAACGAGTTGTTACACATGAAGTTCTATAGTTTACGTCCTAAAGTGAGATAATTGCTCGATACATATTGTTATTGCAAGAAGGGTGAATTTTATAATAATCTTGTTCTTATATGAAAATATCCAGCAAATTACTTCTCCTCATTCACTGGGTAAACTGGGCCTGTCTTGAACGAGTTGTTACACATGAAGTTCTATAGTTTACGTCCTAAAGTGAGATAATTGCTCGATACATATTACTTATGGCAAGAAGGATTAATTTCACAAATAAAAAAATACAATTTATCATAAAAGAATAAGTATTAAAATAATGAGCAGCATTTTATCATTGAGTCAGCACAGTTTGTAACAAAAAATCCGCATTAAATGAACGAGCACAATTTATAATTAAAGAATCCGCATTAAATGAATGAGCATAATTTATCATTAAGGAATCTGCTTTAAATGAATGAGTACAATTTATAAAAAATCAGCATTAAGTGAATGAGCATAATTTATAATTAAGGAATACGTATTAAATGGAAGAGCATAATTTAACATTAAGGAATCCGCATTTAATGAATGTGCACAACTGGTCATTAAGGAATCCGCATTGAATGAAGGAACACAATTTGCCATTAAGGAATTCACTTTAAGTGAATGAGCACAATTTGTCATTCAGGAATTCACATTAAATGAATGAACATAATTTTTCATTAAGAATCAGCATTACATGAAGGAGCATAATTTGTCATTAAGAATATGCATTACATGAATATGCACAATTTGTCATTAATAAAACCCCATTAAAGGTATGATCACAATTTGCCATTAAGAAATCCGCATTGAATGAATGAGCACAATTTATCATTAAGGAATGCGCATTAAATGAATGAGAACAATTTACCATAAGGAATGCGCATTAAATTAATGATCCCCATATGCCATTCAGGAATCCGCATCAAATGAATGAGCACAATTTATAATTAAAGAATCCGCATTAAATGCCATTAACAATTTTTAAGGAATCCGTATTAAATGAATGAGCACATTTTGTCATTAAAGAATCCGCATTAAATAATTAAGCATAATTTGTCATTGAGGAATCCGTTTTAAATGAATAAGCACAATTTATAAAGAATCTATATTAAATGAATGGGCGCAATTTATCATTAATGGATCCGCTTGAAATGAATGAACCCAATTTGTCATTAAGGTGTCCGCTTTAAATGAATGAGTATAGTTAAGGGTGAATGTTTTTTATCTAATCACGTTCAATCGCTTAATATAATCTGATGCTTTAAAGAAGTAAATAATAAAACAAAATATGTATACGTAATATAACAATATACCGAAAAAAAAGTACAAGTATGATTGAAAAAAAAAAGAAAATAAAATAATATATTAATAACAGAAACACATAAGAATAAAAGAAATATGGTAAAAGCAGAATAAAATAAGGGAAAAAGAATTAAAAATATATCAATCTAAAAGGAAAAAAGAAAATATACTCCAATGTTACAATGTACAAAAAGTTAAGTTTAGAGGTATACATTAATCATATTGGTGAAATTCCCTATTCAACAAAAGCTAAAAAGAAGGATTCCATTGCATGATGGGATATGGGTGATGCTTTCCTTAAGAATCTGTTGTTTTTGTTGATATACTTGGAAGTTATTTGAATTTCTCAGTAAAAGAAAGTTGATTCTTCTGATTCCTATATGCTAAGATATACATATATATATTTCCATTTTGTTTGTATGCAAATGCCTTTTTTCAATCAAAAAGCCTTTATTATATTTAGTGTGTGGGCTGTATATGAATTGGCGATATACCGGTATTTGGGAGAGTTTTGTATCCCTTTTTTATCGAGATAATTGCTTGTATTTATTGCCAAATGTAAAAGGTTAAATGTTAAAGAAAAATAATAGATTGTTTTAATATATTAAAATATATATTTTTTTATTTTTTTAAAAGTCTATAAAAGTTTTTTAATACGATTGATTAAAATTTCCTTTCTTATTTTAATATTTTTGCTCAAGAGCCACTGCACCATTATATGATTTATCCACCGAAAATTTGTAGAGTGCAAGGAATTTAACAATTAGTTACTAAATTATACATGTAAATGAGAATGAAAACAAAAATTGAGTTTAATTTTGTCTTTTTTGTGTTTCGTGATTTAAATTAAGAAATGGATTTGACGAGCAGTGTTAATGAATAGTCAGAAGATTACAAAAACGGTTTTAAGTAGATTGTGAAAATATCACTAAAATTCATAAATTATAAATATTGTATTTTTCACTCAATAAATCGTGAATTGAAGAGTCATTAAAAATGCACTTGCTGATAAATACTCTTCAACGTAAATGCTTGACTTTAAACCCCAAAGTAATTAGAATTTATTAAATGTACATGTTTTTGTAAATAACATTTGTTTTTTTTTTTTTTATGCTTCATTATATTTTAACATTCGTACTAACAAAAGAAAAATAAATTCGTAAAATATCACAAACTGATTTTCAGATTACAATTAACTTTCATTTTGTTAAACAATTAATAAAAACAAGTATATATAAAAAAAAAATTAAAGTCAATTCCTACTTTTTATCACTATATTGTAGAAAAGTCCTTTTACAAATAAAGTTGAAATTTTCCTCTTACATCTTTCGCCATCTATTATTAGATGCATGCAATTTAAATCTAAAAAAAAATAAAATTAATTAATGAAATTTAATTAATGAATCAATATTTGAAAAAACTGCATTAACATCAAGTGTCATCCACTACAAGTTAAAAATGCATTTGAACTTGATTGTATGATTAAAAAGTATTTTATTAGCGATTGAAAATTTGAACAAGATATATATAGCGAGTGTGTGAGCTAATAGAAGGAATTGAAAAACATGATGTACTAGTTCATACACCATGCTTTCTTTTCAATTTAAAAGTTGCTATATATATATGTAAAATTATGTATGGTATTTCTTAAATATTTCTTTGGGTGCTTTGCCTAATAAGAAATTAAGGGAAGGCATCTAATTTACTCTTACTATATATAATAAGGAAGCTCCGGAAGGTTATTAATTTTCTTCGAAGATTAAATTTTGACTTAAAAATCATTTAAAAGGCTATTGCTTAGTGTTATTAATTCAAAATATATTTAAATACTTAATTGAATCTTCAATTTATAACTAACTTCATATAAACAATGGGGAAAAAAAAACTAAACGCACAATCATTTATTCAGGCTCTTAAAGAGATAAATTGGCCTCATTCATTTAATATAGATTCCTTTTTAAATTGGGCTCATTCATTTAATATAGATTCCTTTAAAATTGTGTTCATTCATTTAGAGCGAATTCCTTAATGATAAATCGTGTTCATTTATTTGATGCCCATTTATAATGAATTGTATAGATTCCTTATAAATTATGTTGATTCCTTTAAGGCGTACTCCTTAATGATAAACTGTACTCATTCATTTAAAGCGGTTTTCTTTATGATAAGATGTGCTCATTTATTTCATGCGAATTTCTCAATGACAAAAAATGTGTTTGTTGTTTTTATTAGGTATTCCTTAATGATAAATTGTTTTCCTCTTATTGTAGTGGTTCTGTGTGTTAATGTTAATTTAATCCCAGTTACTAAATATTTTACAAATTTATATATTAAAATATTTTTATTCAAAATATTTTTATATCCAAATATTTTTTATCTAAAATATTTTTATAATCAAATATTTTTATTCAAAATAATCAAATATTTTTAATTTGAAATATTTCTATAATCAAAATATTTTTATTCAAAATATTCAAATATTTTTATATTAAAAAAATGTTTTTTATATATTTTTTATTACCCAAAGATTTTTTAAAATGTTTCATATATAATTTCAGTGGATATTAGAAGTTGTAAATACCTCATTATCTATTCCAAACAAATATTCTAAGGAACCTTTTTAAACAGACTGTCAAATAAAAATTTAGATGTTGATGTAAATAAAGAGTCTTTTCTGCAATAACTTTTATATCGTAGTTAGTTTTATGACAGCATAGAGAATTTATACTTTTAAAACTACTATTACTGGCAATACTACACCTCCTCATGTCACTGTGGTCTAAAGCGGAGATGTTTCTTCATAGTTTGGGAGAAAGATATATTCCACTACATTTAACGATACACAGATTTGCTATAAAGTCGCATAGAAAAATGGGCTATCGGATTCTATTTTATTTGACATTCCTCCCCTGGCCAATCTTATGTATCAAAGGAATCGAAGAAATCAATCTCAAATCCTTTTGCAAATTTCTTTGCTCGCGTTCGACCATAAATCTTTAATACTTTTGACTTTCTTGCTGCCGTGGCTAGGATTTAAGGATGGTAATTTAGAGTTTCTAAGAATCTACTATTTCCATCAAGTCATCTATAATTGCTTGATGTATATTAATGATTGGAACACTATTCTATTTTATAAAAATAATGTATATATGGTGATGAATTTAAATACTTATATCAAGTCCTTTAAGCATTGTAAAAATTAAATTGGGATGTATGTTGCAATATAAAAATTGATTGATTTTCTTTATTACAGCTTAAAATTTAAAAACAATGTCATTAAACCATCACTAATTCATTCATTGATTTTCTTTTTATCAATTATAATTATTATTATTATTATTTGATACGTAAGCGTATTTTTAAAAAATTTATTAAGCAACGAAAAGTATCTATTTCTGGAACAAATTATAAAAGATGGGCATTACATTTTGTTTTAGGGTGTTAAAATAAAATTGTTCAGAAAGTAACAAAAAAAAAAAAATCAAATAATATATATTGTTTTAACGAATTAAAAAAATAATAATGAATAATTTAAACTGATGTTTAATTAATAATTTTTCTATTCTATAGAAATTAGAATATTAGACTTACATAAAATTTTATTATCCTAAATTTAAATATAATTTTTTTTTTATGTTACATATAAAGATTAAAAAATTTTTATACATTTATAATAAAAAATAACTATATACATTCAAAGAAAGATATTAGGTAATTATTAAAAATTTATTAATTTCAAGAATGCATTAATTGAAATATATTCTTCTAAATTACAGCACAATTCCAATCCAATTTAAATAAATTTTATTAATTTTCACATCAATAGTTATCTAATTTGATTATATTAATTCTATTTTTTTAATGTTATAAAACCAGATGGCTGCTATATCAAATAATGTCCCAGAGAATTTTTAACACTTACATTAATTTTGCATTTTATTCAGTATATTATTCTTTTCTAGTATCTTTTCTTCTTGGAAAAATAAAGGAAATTTATTTTCAATTCGGATGCATCCAGAATTAAAAATGTTAATTGTTAGAGAATGAATTACAAAAAAACATGTCTGACAAAGGATACAACCACAAATTCATTTGGTGATTAATCATATGAATGCGATAAATCGCTCCATCGAATAGGTGATGAATCACTCCACTCTCTGTGATGAATTTCTCAAACAAACAGTAAGATCAGTAGCACCAGCATTTTTTTTTTTTTTTTTTTGCTCTAAAAAAGAAAAACTTCTGGATTATCAATTGACTTGTATTGACTAAATGGATGACAACAGTTTTACATCGTTGGTTGTTAGTACATATTCTTTTGAATGAAAAAAGCTTTACTTCATCACAAGAAGCTGTATGGTAGACACCGGCATCTATTGTTCATTGTATTCAAATGATTATTATTTCCTCCATGTTTAGTACAAATAAATGCGAATGATATCGTTCCGTAATCATAAAGGAAATCCAGGAAAGGATAGCCAAAACTTGTATTATGACATTTTTTTATGGTATACATAGGCTTTCATAACACTGGTGTGTAATGTTCTACCGATGCTTGCGCCGATGAATAAAGCCCGTTTTATCATGTAAATATTGCAACATGAAGATTTATTTGGAAAAGAGACAGAACTTTTCTAGTAATTTTTATAATACTTAGAGACTTTTATTAAATAATATTTTAAAAAAAAATTATAAATTATTGTAATGCCATCCTTCAGTTTTTAATAAAAGCAAAAGAAATGTCTCTAAAATATTGAAATAGACAATATACAATTCAAAGAGATTTGTCCCAAATTGCTAATTGATTGTTTTCAAACAATCCCTGAAATGTAAATCGTTTAATCTAGATACATATAATCATAGATAATAAGTTACCAGCTGTACTTAAAATTCTATACATAGGGTTAAAATAAAAAATAAAAAATTATGTATGTTTGCTTAAAAATCAATACCATTGAGACTAAAATTAATTCTAAATTTATTTTTTAGTTATTTTTAGATAAGATATTTAGAGACTTACATTAAATAATATTTTAAAAACGTTAATTATTATGATGTCAGCCTTCAGTTTTTACCAAGAATGAAAAAAAATGTCACTAAAGTATTGAAATAAACAGCTATACAATTCAAACAGATTTGGTACAATTGCTAATTGAATATCTTTCAACAATCCATGAAATGTATAGCGTTTAATCTAGATGCATATAATTATAGATGATAAGTTAGCGTTTATAATTAATTTTTAACCATAGATTAAAATAAATAAAAAAAAAAGTTTTTATGTATGCTTCAAAGTCAATACCATTTAAACTAAAATTAAAATTAAAATTTAATTTTTAGTTATTTTTAGATATAAATACTTTTCTTTAAATAAATTTAAAGTCTTTCTTTAAATAAATCTTGAACTAGTTGGAAATACCTTTCAAAACCTTTATATAAAAATACTAAAAATAACCATAATTCTGATACTAATTATTACTTTCAGAAACTTCAGCTACTCTAAAAATTAATATCATCCGATACTAAGTAAAAATTAGCGCATATTTTGTAATTTCTTTCTTCAGTTCAGAGTTTTGCATTAAAATTCCCAAATGTGTCTTTACATATTACTTAACATTAAGCATCTGTCATTACAAGCACACGAAAAGCACTCTTTAATAATAAAAAATGTATTCAGTGAATCCAAACTGTTTGAATACGAAATCAGATAAGGTAATCAAAATGTTACCAACTCTATGAATCCCAGGTTCTACTAATGGGAATGGCATGCTGGGAAAGAAGCACAAAAACATTTATTGCCGCCCCAGTTTGAAGATAAGACTGGTTAATGAGATTTAAATTATGCCAAGACTTCTCCCTATCTCTGCAGAGCAAAGGGGAAGGTTGTTCTTTATGAGACGCTCCGCTGAAAACTTTCTGATTAAAATGGAGATTTTGGGGGAATTATGAATGCATGGAAATTTATTGCCCCCTCATACCCAAAATGGGAGGAACACACCAGGTGGGGAACATTGTTTTCTTTATTGTAAGAAGACTGGAAAAGTTTCTGCAGATGAACATAACTGCCCTAAGTTTGTTTCATAAGTAATTTAAATATTTTTAAAAATGTGTAATGCAATTATATTATCAATGATCAATTATTTTATTTTAAGACTCAATAATAAAACTAACAATTAAAATGTTGTTAAATATTTTCTTTATATATATATATATATGTTTATTTGTACGATTGAAATTTTTAGTGAATTATTGAGTGATTAATATTATTACGATCATAACGAAAGGCAATAACTTCTTATTAATAGCTGATAGTTTTCCTATCAGATAAAACAAGTAATATATATAAAAAAAAAAATTTTAAGTCAATTCCTACTTTTTTGTTTTCACTCTATTGCAGAAAGTCATTTATAAATAATTTTCATTCATTTTATTAAATTTATCTAGCGACATCTATTGGTAAATATGTGCAACTTAAATCTGAAAAAAAACTAAAATTAATTAATTAAATTTAATTACTGAATTAATATTTGAGATAACTGTATTAACATCCAGTGTCATCCACTACAAGTTGAAAAAAAAAAAATGTATTTGAACTTGAGTGGATGAATAAAAAGCATTTTATTAAAGATTGAAAATTTGAGCAAGATATATATATAGGGAGAGTGTGAGCTAATAGAAGGAATTGAAAAGACGAATGCAATGTATTATAGATGTGACCTCTTTTTGCTCACAAAGACAACATACAATAATTAATAGATAATGTTGATTAATAAGATAAATAATAATTAATTAATTAATAATTATGTTTCTTTATAATTAATCGATAAATAAACATTATATCTATTAATCCTGGCGATTATGGGAAGGGGGACTATGCATAATACCGTTTTGTTCCTTTCTTTGTTTACAATAGTGAATGAAATGAAAGTGTGCATAAAGTATCTATTAACATCAGTGAAGATGCATGAATACAAATATAGTAGATGGAAGTATATAGGCACTTGAATAAGAAAAAAAAAGATAGTGATTTTTCCGGGAGTGACGTTGGCAGAACAATCTTGGTAGATGAGGGTATGGAATGATAAGCTTAAAAATTTTTGAATTGCATTTAAGTTTGATGGACATTAAATTTGGATTATAAAAAAAATTATAAAAACGTAAATAAACCTTCATTTCTGTTCTGTATCATGGAAATTTTTTTTTATTAAGAAGTCAATTGCTATTTATATTCCGTGTAATCTTTTTGGATTATTCAGTTTTTTCTAGTTTATTTAGTTTGTTTTTATACATACATAAGAAGAAAATAATTTACTTATTACATTTAATTTTATAATGCATAAATTATAATTTTATTTTCTGTTTAAATATTTATTTTATTTATTCTATTTTCTTTTTTTTGAATAAATAAAATAAATATTTAAATAGAAAATTAAATAAATATTTGTATTTATGTATTAATTATTTTATTTTATGATTTTGTTAACATGAATCTAAATTAAGGAGGAAATATTCTAACTGTTACAATTTCAGTGAAATTTTACTAGTTTTATATGAAGGTAGCTTGTAAAACTGTTATTTTATTATTTAATAACTTTATGAAATTTATCCTTTTTAAATTTTTAAAAATTCCCGAATTTCTTTTGAATAATTTATTAGAACTTTTAATCATTGCTTCTGAATATGGCTGCACCGATTATTTTTTTAATAATTGGTGAGCTTGACTCGTGGCTGAGTGGCAATGTGTGCCATGGTGAACATTAGGGAAAAGGTTCAATCTGCTGGAGGCTTTGTTGTAAACACTATCTCAAAACACGAGGAGGCTCGATGGCGTTTGTGATGTTCAGCATCTTGCCTCGTGAGTCGGACTACCGTGTGGGAGTCTTCCAGATTTTCTCCCATAAGATACACATAGGCGGGGCAGTTCCCTTAAAAGTCCTCTCGGAAGGCACTGCCCAACTTCTATCTACGAGTTATCCATCATAACAGAAGCTGCAACCCTCTTCCCTCCTTCTATTAGGAATACGACGACAACAACAAAACAATATTTGTGCATATGTTTTCAAGTGAAAACAAAATGAAGGTTAAAGTAATTTTCAATGATTTTGAACGACATAAAATTAAAAGCAATTAAGTTATTTGGTCACGTTTCGCTATTGAAATGCTTTCAAAACAGATGGAACATTAATAAAACATATTCTACGATAAGATCTAGTTTGAATTATGGTTTTATATAATCAGTCATTCACAAAAATGTCTTTCCGACTTACATATCCCAAAACCTATAAAAGCTATTTCAAATTTCAGTGTGTATTTTTTTTCTGCTCTATTTGAACTCATTTCTCTATGCTTCATTAATCATTGGACTGTTCAATCCAAAGTGACAGAAAAGTATCAATGCATGCATAAACAAAACCCCTCCCAATAGATTTAAAGTCACACAATAATGCTTTCAAAACAGATGGAACATTAATAAAGCATATTCTACGATAATCATCAATCAGAATGTCCTTTTGACTGAAATATCCGAAAATCAATTTCCAAAACCAAACTAAAAGGTATTTCAAATTTTAGTGTGCTTTTTTCTACTCTTCTTTTCTCTTTGATTCTTTAATTACTGGACTTTTCAATCCAAGTGACAGAATATTCCTAAACAAAACCACTCCCAATAGCTACTCAAGGACACACGATAATGCTTTTAAAACAGATTGAACATTAATAAAACATATTCTATGATAAAATCTAGTTTAAATTATGGTTTATAATAATCAGTCATTCACTGAATGTCTTTACGACTTAAATATACTATTTCGAATCAATAATCCTAATATCCTAAATATCGAATAATAGGTATTTCAAATTTTAGCGTGTATTTTTATACTTCGTTCATTTCTCTATGATTCTTTAATTGCTGGACTTTTCAATCCAACTGACAGAAAGGTATCAATACATACCTAAACAAAACCACTCCCAACAGATTTAAGGGCGTACAATAATGTAACATAAAATAATGCTTTCAAAAGATGAAACATTAATAAAACATATTCTACGATAAGATCTAGTTTGAATTATGGTTTATATAATCAATCATTCACAAAAATGTCTTTTCGACTCAAATATCCCAAAACCAATAAAAGCTATTTCAAATTTTAGTGTGTATTTTTTCTGCTCTATTTGAACTCATTTCTCTGTGATTCATTAATCATTGGACTTTTCAATCCAAAGTGACAGTAAAGTATTAATACATACCTAAACAAAGCCACTCCCAATAGATTCAAGGTCACACAATAATGTATTACATAATAATGCTTTCAAAACAGAGGGAATATTAATAAAACATATTCTACGATAAGCATTAATCAGAATGAATCAGTCAGAATGTCATTTCGACTCAAATATCCTAAAACCAGTTTCCAAAACTAAACTATAAGGTATTTAAAATTTTAGTATGTATTTTTTATGCTCCATTCATTTCTCTGTGATTCTTTGAACACTGAACGTTTCAATCCAAGTGACAGAAAAGTATCAACACATACCTAAACAAAACCACTCCCAATAGATTCAAGGGCACACAATAATTTATTTTAAAACAGATGGAACATTAATAAAACATATTCTACGATAAGATCTAGTTTGAATTATGGTTTATATAATCAATCATTCACAAAAATGTCTTTTCGACTCAAATATCCCAAAACCAATAAAAGCTATTTCAAATTTTAGTGTGTATTTTTTCTGCTCTATTTGAACTCATTTCTCTGTGATTCATTAATCATTGGACTTTTCAATCCAAAGTGACAGTAAAGTATCAATACATACCTAAACAAAACCACTCCCAACAGATTTAAGGGCACACACTAATGTAACACAAGCCATGAAATGATCACTCCCCAGGCTTTATTGGGGAAACAATGTTGCTGAGGATAGTTGAAAATATAATTTCAATCTGGTTCGCATTGTTCTGTGATCTAATCTGTTTGGCTGGAGTCCAAGATAGAAGCTTGTTCCGCTTATTTGGTGGGGGGGAAGAATTTTGCAGTGCCCTTTGGGATTTGGGTTCGTATTCCCATATGGGTGGAGACTGGCGAAGGATAAGATTTTCTGATGTACTGCGTTATTATTTTCGTATCTGGTCGGCTGTTTCTAATTCTTTCCGAAATGACTGAAAATTGACCGGGGAGGGTTTTTATAATTTCTCCCCGGTGGTCTAAAGTTAGAAAGTGTGGCAATAACTTCTGAAAAGTGTACTCTGTAGAATGTAGGGTTAGCTGGGTTTCGGTTGTGGGCTGTGGTAATCATCGCAGCTTCGAGTTTTCTGTTCGCACATCCGCTACTTAATAATTCACGAGAGGTTTTAACAATTAATTTCCAGGTACAACATAAGTTTCCGTGTATGGAGTAAATCACTTCTGGAAGATAATTGCTTTTAGTAATTTTCCGAGGTAAATAAATGGGCTCCAATATATCAAAGTTTCGTGTACTTTAAAATGTATGAGAGCTTTATGGGTCTATTATTCAGTTTCATTTCAGCTATTTCGTTCAAAATTTTGAGATTTTTAGATTTTTGTTTATAAGTTCATAACATTTTCTGCTGAGATAAATAATTTTTCTGGTAAGTAAAACTGAACAGCATAAATTGATAAATGTATTTTTAATAGGTTATTAGTAATTGCCAAAAATTAAATATGAATGATTTTTTTTTTTTAAAAGAAGATTTTTTATTAATATTTAAGGAAAAAGAAGTTATATACTAGTTATTAAATTTAGTTAATATATTTTTTAATAACTTTAAATACTAAGTTATATATTATTTATTACATTTAGTTAGTATTTAAAGTTAATAAAAATATGTTAAGTTATATATTAGTTGTTAATAGTTAGAATTTGAAGTTAGTTAAAAATATCTGATCATTTTAAAAGTTTATTTTGTTAGATCTGTATAAATCTTTGTCCTCTTTGGAAAATTTTAAATCTGGGAGGCCTTTTGTTAATACAAATCCAATGGACTTCTTTTTCAAAATAATTTTCTTAAACAAGTAAAAACAAATTAAAGTAAATTAGTTACTTTAAGATCAAATAACAGAAACGTTATTCAGTAAATATTAGATTAGGTGCCTTTTTCTAGATACATTGAATAATAATAGAATAGTTATAAAATATAAGGTTTGAAATATTTTGGAAACATTTCAATGCGAATATTGATGTTGTTTATATTGCATAAAATTGCTATAGGACAGGAAACCATATTTTTTAAAATTGATAATAATATATAAAATAAATACTATTATTAGTTATTGTTTTCACTCTAGAAACGCTACATTTCAATAAAGGAAATGATAATAAATAATCCCATTTAGTGAGTATATATCATCAAATTATCAATGGCCCATTAATAAAACTTCAGTCATAAACAAATATAACCAATCAATATAATATTTAATTAGCATTTTTACTTCATATTATTTATAGTAAGTTAAATTATTTTTTATAAAAAAAGGTAATTTTTAAAAATTAACCAAATAAAATTAAGTACTATCATATATTTTTAATTGCACTTATATTTAATGGAGTTATAAAATGAAGTTTACAACTTGAAATCAAAGCAATGTTATAAAAATAATAAAATCTTGTAAATGTTTTTATAAAGCACTAATAGGATAACTATTTAAGATATTAATGTTAATTTAAAAACACTTTTATAAACAACCATCTGAATCTGAGTGGAGTTTTTATGTAATGAACTGCTTTGATAATTAAAAAAAAAAAATTTGCAGAGAAATAATTAAAATAATTAAAATTTTAAATATCAAATTTTTGTATACAGAATGCGTGCATTGTTTATTTGTTTGTCTTTCAGTTTGTGATATGCAGTCGTCCTATATATTGATAACATTTGGTATTAAAACTGAAATTCAAGATTTAAAAGAACAAATATACTTCAAATTAAATACTAATGAAATAATAATTATTATTTATAGAAAAAAATACACAATGAAAAATTAAGCATCTTCTGACACTCTAATAACTATATATCTTATATTATCGATTTTATAATGAATTTAATATCTCCTTCTTTATCTTATAACACAAAAATTTGCTCATTGGACAGAAATTAGTTTTAATCAGTTAAATAAATATAAGATTACTTTACGAATATTTTCTAATTTTTTTTTTATTAAATCCAATTTCGTGAAACTTGATTGAATTTTGTCTATTTTTAAAGCTATACTCTTTTAAACAAATAATTTTAGTAATTAGAGAACCAATCTCATACAATTCTATAAATTAAATTTAAAATTTAAATTATATGGAAAAATCTAAATTATGGAAATATTAAAAATAGCTCCAATAAAGTGCTATAAAAAACACCTCTAAGATTTTAAAAGTTTTGTATTCTCTTGAATACATTTATGAATAAATTTTTAAAATGTACAGTATTAGAAGTATTGTACTGTCTACATTTAAAATTATTGAATATAAATGTCATATAATATTGCAAATATTTCAATATTTTTATTTTTTACAAACCAATTTTAATATAATTTTTTTTTAATAATTTAATTCTCAAAGGCGACATTTAAAAAAAATTAACAAAAATGCTTTATTAAAATTCTAATGATTTAATATTTTTGGATTAAATGGTTTGTGTTTTTGTCATTATTTTATAAATGGGAAATAATTTAATTTTTGTATAATAAAAATAAGTAGTTTTTATGAACTAAATATTAAAACTAATTATGCCTTTTTTTAATTGTGCATCAATTCTTATTTTTTTGTATTCTTTCCACAATAAGGAAAATTAGAATGGTAACATTTTTAACAATTATAGAAAAATACATATATTACATTATAGTATTTTTGCTAGTGAGTTTTAAAAATGGTCTCATGGCAAATTAAAAGTTTAAAAAAATTATTTTATTTGTTCCAAATTTTAAATAAAATGAAATCAATTAGTTTAACGCACATAAAGATCAAAACCATAATATTTTCAATGTCAATTTTGAAGCAATATTTAACTGTAAATATTCTTAGAATGTGGAGTTATATACATTTTGAGTAGTTGAAATATTTACAAACATACATTATTTTTATTAGATACATAAATATTCTTTAAATAGATAGTATGCAATGTATTTTTCTAGGAATTTAATTAGTTAATTTCCATTTAATTTCATTTCTATTATAACTTTCTATATTTCATTGATTTACATAATAGCTATTTTCCAAATTAAAAAAAAACAAATAAAATATTCTTTTAAAAAGTTTAATTAATTATTAATTAATGAATAAAAAGCTTCATCATTTAAAATAATACAATTTGGCTTCTTTTAACTGACAGAAAAAAATATTTAATAAGTAATAATAAATATTATTTTCATTGTCATATTTATTAATATTGTCCATACTTATCTGATTGTTTTTTTATGACAAAACCAGATTTTTATATTAAAAAAGTTCACAATGAAAAAAATAAGTCTTACAATATCCGAGAGAAATTTTAAGAGGAATTTCGACATTTCTTTTTAATACAAAAAATAGCTTTTCAGCGGGACTTCAAACAATACCTTGTAACAAATTGACGTAAGAGAAATAAAACTTAAAAGGTTTCTTTTCAATTTCGAGCAATACAAAAGTTTATTAATACTTTGCACTCAATTCTTCAAACAACTGTAGAAAAGAAATATTTAAAGAAAAAATATTGTCAAAGTGTACTAAGAAAATGAAATAAAATCTCAAAAGCACTATTTCTGCTTTAAAAATAATTTTTCCATCAAGTATCTTGGAAAAATAAAATTACGAATGACCATAACTTAATAATAATTTTATTCTTTATGTTCATCGTATATAACCTCAAAATATTTTATAGCTTTTTTAGTTTTTAAGATTCTATTATTTCACATTAATAATTTTGAAGGTTGCAATTTGAAATCATGAAATATTTCTATTTAAGTGAATAATAAGAAATTTTTCTACTTCTGTAAATAATCGAAAAAATTAGATTGAAATATAAAAATTTAAATTGAATTGAAAATTTAAAAATTTGTAAAAAATTGAATTCCTTTTTATTTAATAATTTTTAGATGTGCATGATATAAGAACATTTATATACAACGCATGTATGTACAGTTATTTAGTTATAACTATAACACGCATTCAACAATTGATTAGATTAAGATTATTAAAGTAAAGAATCTCATTATGGGAATTAAATTATTGTATAAAACGAATTTATTCCGTTTTTTTTTTTTTATTGTTTTTACGAAGTTTCATGCGCGTATGAAAATAATTGACCATAAATTACAATTAAGTACAATTTTTTTTGCAAATTATATACAAGTGAAATTCGTTTTGCTTTTTAGACATTTAGTTTGTAATCCTTACTTTTTAGTATTAAAAATATTAATGGATTAAAATGCTACAAAATATTTTTTACTCTTAATTATTAATCAATAATTTGACAAAATTAAAAACAAAATATTAATTGTCAATTCTGCGACTAGTTCTCAGTGTCCGGCTGTGGGGTGGACATACCATGAGTAGTCTACTCATGGATGGAGGGAGAATGCGACACTTCTGTTGTGACGGAGCACGCGTTGGTATGAGTCTGACTTGTCTCCGAGTCGCTGAAAAGGAGGGCAGTGGCTTCCTGGAGGATTTTTAAAGGGAACCCCGCATTTGCGTATCATATGGAAGAATAGCCCTAAAATTTCCACCAGGTAGTCTCTCACTAACGATGCAAGATGCTGAACATCACAAACACCATAGAGTCTCTTCGGTTTTTGAAACAGTGTCTACAACAAAGCCGCTAGCTGATTGAACCTCCGTCCTAATTCTCACCAGCGCATCTTTGCCATTGAGCAACGAATCGAGGAATATCATTTCTAAATATAAGTAATAACTCAAATATCATATTAAAATGGATATTGGGATAAACATCCATTCACATGATTGGTAAAAAAATATTCATTCACGTGTTTTGTAAAAAAAATATCCATTCACGTGCTTGGTAAAAAAAATATCTGTAGCAAGGAACTTAAACATTTGTTCATCGACTGAAATTATTTTAATTATTAAGATGTCTAATGATTAAGATTTCAACTAAAAACTATTCAATACTATTTTTAAAACAGCATTAAAAACACTACAAATACTATTTTACATTAAAAAAATAATTACTATGCTTAAAAAGAAGTTTAAGAAATATCGTGTTACTATGCTTCAATATTGTTTAATATATTTCGATAGGTATCCAATTATACGCTTACACAAATTCAATCGAAATCACTTTTATATTTGGTGCATTGTCTGTCCTTAATTAAATTCAATGTACCCTCACCAGCTCCCCCGGGGAACTACTCCAGAAAGCGAAATCATCTAAGTAATATTGAAATAAGAAGCACACAGACAGTGCATTTTTAAGCAACCTGATGGGCAATTGGCTATTGCTTTCTGCCCTTTGGTACCACCGGATTCATGCTCGAAACATGGTGGTAGCATGGATGTTTTGAGTGATTCGGATTCCTGTTAAACAGTAGGTCGCGGTCTATTTAGACTAAAGTGTGAACAAAATGACGGTAGAGCGACCCACCAAATCCCCATGTGTACATTGAATTTAATTATTTCAACTATGACAAGTAATATAAAAAAAAAATTAAGTCAATTCCTACTTTTTTTCACTCTATTGCGGAAAGTCCTTTAAAATAATTTTCATTCATTTTTTAAATTATCTGGCGCCATCTATTGATAGATATATGCAACTTGCATCTAAAAAAACTAAAATTAATTAATTCAATTTAATTATTGTGTTAACATTTGAAAAAACTATATTAACATCCAGTATCATCCACTACAAGTTAAAAAAAAAATGTATTTGAACTTGAGTGGATGAATAAAAAGTATTTTATTAACGATTGAAAATTTGAACAAGATATAGATAGGGAGAGTGGGAGCTAATAGAAGGAACTGAAAAAAAAAAATTTAATAACTTATTATTTTTCTTCAATATTGTTTAATATGTTTCGATAGGTATCCAATTATATGCTTGTATAAATTTAGTCGAATCCCTTTTATATTTGGCGCATTGTCTGTCCTTAAGTAAATTCAAAAATACCCTCACTAGCTCCCCGGGGAACTGCTTGAGAAAGCGAAATCATCTAAGTAATATTGAAATAAGAAGCAGCACACAGAACAGCGCGTGTGCGAAAAACTGTTAGCCTAATCTTGGGAATTGGAATCTAGAATATTCCAGCCACGTACTTGCAAGAAGACTATCTCGTTACAGCGAGGAATCTGCGTGTACAGGCAACGACAAAACGTGATCTAGATAGTAGCCGAGACGTGATCTCACCATCCCCCACCCCCACAAAAAAATAACGGAAAAAATAAAAATCCCACCCAAAGTATGCTGCATACAAAAAAAAAAAGAAAACTTCATCCTTTAATCTAGAAAATTTCTGAAACTTCTCATTTTTCTCGTCTTTCTTCCATAACAAATTTGAACTGTAATTTTTTTTTTTTTTTTTTTTTTTAACTTTCACCTCGTTTCCTTGCGGAAAACTTTCCCTCCTATTGAAAAAAAAAAAAAAAAAAAAATTACAGTGGAAACTAGTTGCGTCTGTGAGTGATCAAATTTCTCTGTGGGGAAAGTAATTTTATTTTCTTGGAAAATTTTTCACGGGGTTTGGCTTTACGAAGAAGGTTTTAATTTCAAAACAATCCATACTGCTTTGTAAATGATTCCATAGGGTAAAAGAAATATTATTTTATGTTATTAAAAACCTACACGTACTTTCTGAATGATTTATATTAATATTTCTTGAAGTTCTCACAGTTTTGGTTGAAAATAAGTCAACATTTTTGTGATATATATTAAATTTGAAGTATAGGAATCAATTTTAACTTCGTAAACATTAAATAACTTCTAACTTCGCAACTTTCCTTTAAACTGATGGATTTCAGTTTGAAAATTAATAAGGGAACCCAACTCTAAGTTCTCATGTTTACCTCGGATATGGGAAAGGTTAATTTGTAAGCATAAATTCCTTCCATTGCTTATGGAAAATCTCGATGGGAGGTATTGAATCCAGAACCTGATGTTTCGGAACCGAAACCCTTGATGGTCTTTTTTTCTAAATTGAATTAGTACCGGAGACCAATATTAATCTGATAAAGGAGTGCATCGATTTTAAAGTAATCAACACAATTTACTGATTTATTGGTCTTTGCAGGTTTATAAAAACAGAAATGCTTTTATAATAAAAAAGAAGTTAAATTCTTTGTTAAAGCTTTGTTTTTTTAAACTGAGAAATTTCAATTCGAAAAATAATAAAGGAACCAAACTCTTAGGTTCTCATATTTGTTTCGGATATGGGCAAGTCAAATTTATAAGCATAAATTCTACCATTGCTTATGATAAAGTGATGGGAGGTGCTAAATCCGGTACTTGAGGTTTCGGAACCACAAAAACCGGTGGTCCTGAAATATTTTTCACCTGTTGGCTTATGAAGAGGGTTTTAATTTCAAAACAATCCATAGTGCTTTACAAATGATTCAAATGGGTTAAAAAAATATTATTTTATATTATTAAAAACCTGCACGTACTTTCTGAATGGTTTATATTAATTTTTCGTGAAGTTCTCACAGTTTTGGTTGAAAATAAGTAAACATTATAAATTAAATTTTAAGTATAGGAATCAATTTTCACTTCGTAAAATCTAAACTAACTTCTAACTTCGTAACTTCCTTTTTAACTGATGGATTTCAGTTCGAAAACTAATAAGGGAACCGAACTCTAAGTTCTCATATTTACCTCGGATATGGGAAAGGTAAATTTGTAAGCATAAATTCCTTCCATTTCTTATGAGAAAGTGATGGGAGGTGCTAAATTCGGAACCTAATTTTCGGAACCAAAAACCAGATGGTCTTTTTTTCAATATTTATTCAAATAAAGGGGTGCCTCGATTTTTAAGTTATCAATACACTTTGCCGGTTTATTGGTTTTTGTAAGTTAATAAAAACACAAATGTTTTTATAAGAAAAAAAGAGATAAAAAGATCAATGCTTTAACAACGAAGTTAAACTGAGGGATTTCAATTCGAAAACTAATAAGGGGAGCCAACTCTTAAGTTCTCATGTTTACCTTGTGTTTGGGAAAGGTAAATTCATAACCATTGCTTATGGGAATTATTTCCATTGCTTATGGGAAAATGATGGGAAGTGCTAAATCCGGTACATGATGTTGTGGAGCTTAAAAACTTGATGGTCTTTTCTGAATTGCATCGGAACCAGAGACCAATATTAATCTAATAAAGAAGTTCTTCTATTTTAAAATAATTAACACACTTTGATGGTTTATTAGTCCTTGCAGGTTTTATAAAACACAAATGTTTTTTATAATAAAAAACCCAAACTTTTATAATAAAAAACCAAAACAAAACCCCTTTTTTCCAAACATTTGAAAAAAAAATCTTTCTTTTAAAGAAGTATACAGAGAATAAATAATAAACAAAAGAATCTTACAATAATACTTATAAAATGTACTTTTGTGAAATAACTTTTCTCGTTCTGATTTTATAATACTTAATGAAATTTATGGGTAATTGCAGTAATTTGATTAATTATAAGCTCTTTTTAATGAACTCTAAGTCCTTTTGCAAACAACAGTAGCAATTAGAATATGAAATGTTTTAAATTCTTTTAATTAGCAGACAAAATTATTCGGATATTAACGCATTTTCTGTAAAATATTTTTATTACTTTTATTGAGGGTATTAATTATTTTAATCTACTTGAATGCACTTAACATAGTTGCGATAAGGTTTTTGATACTAATTAAATCTAATAAGTATTACATAAGCTCTATATTTTAATTTTACTTCATATACTAATCACTTATAATTTATAAGCTTTATGAATGTAGCATGAAATTAAGTAGCCTATATGCGAATAATATGTTATAAACAAACTAAAAATAGGTTTTATGTTTCTTTCTTTTTTTTACAATTTGAGTAATAAAGAGATACAACGGATACATTTTACTGTGCTTAGAGTTTCAGCAGAGATACATAAAACACATTCTTCACGTATTCTAAATCCCTGCACTTTTTCATCTGGAAACTCGTTTCGCAAAAGATATATATATATATTTCTTGCTTATTTTATTCATAGCATTTTATCAAATCTTGTCACAGTATTTGAAGGAAATGCAGAATGGTATATGGGAATCCCTCTTTTTTAGCTAACCTGCAGTGCATAGTATATCACTAAGTATAAGATGCTCTTTTTTAGTTATGCCTCTCACATTCACTATTTTTTATACTACTGTGTCCAAAAAGTAAGACCAATTTTCAATTTAAAATTCCCGGGGCTTATGGGATTTCAATTTTTCTTTCTGTTTTAGGTATTTGGCCCTATCCTTAACATCTATGTGAAATTTTAAGACAAAATATTCATTAGTGTTTGAGTTAAGCTTGGCTTTGCGAGACGCTAAAATTGATTCTGGCGATTTTGAGAAATGTTTGAATTCATTGAACGAAGAACTTGCATTAAATTTTGTTTGCGGAAACGTATAGAATGTCGCAGAAGGCATTCCTATATCGGAAAGAAATGTTTAGAAGTGGTATAAACAGATCAAAGAAAGCAGAGAACGCATTGAAGACGAAGAGCCCTCTGGTCGACCATCAACCTCAACCGAGGAAGCGCACGTCCAAACAATTAAATATTTGGTGCTTGCAAGCCGTTGATTTACAATTAGAGACCTGACTAATGATGTTGGAATTTCAAAAGGATCGGTCAATTCCCTTTTGGGCCTCGTGGAATCTCGATTGGTATTGAGCAACAACGAGATGAGATTATCTGTTTGAAATATTTCTTATACAACTTAGATAATTTTTTATATTAATAATTTTTTTATATTCTAGATTCACTCTTTTGGAGACGCTACGGACTTCTAAAAGGACATGTTCCCACATGATAATAATTTTTTTTTTAAAAATAAGAAAATTAAAATAAATATTAAAAATATATTTAAATTTATAATATTTTTAATCATAGTTATTGGCTGTGCTTTATAATAATAAATATAATTCATAATTCTCATTTTATAATACATATTTTTTGTTAAATTTATTCAAAGTTCATAAATACGGAGCCTATGCTTATTGTAATAATTACACTTTTATAGAAAAACCATTTATTACTTTAAAAAAAAAAGTTTTCTCTCTCAAATAATTAAACTTTTTTTTTTTTTGTAAATGTGTGAATAATTTTCAGAATGAAATTTAAGAAGAAGAAAGAGTATAAGTGCTATTTTGAATTCAAATACTTATAGAAATGCTTTTTCAAATTCTCATTAAATTTCTTTGATATTAACAAAGTATTTGCTTATCAAACTCATAATAGATACATAAAGTTAATTTTATCCCAATGGCCTTTTGCACAATTGATTACTTAGTAACAATATTTTTACTTTTTTTGATATTAATAACTTAGTATCAATATTTTTCAATTAACGAAACTATGCATCTGTTGGAATAATTGCCATGAATAGTGGAAGAATTTTAACGAACAAAAATTCTGATTTCCAAATTTTCTTGCTTAGAAATAAACGGGGTTTGCAGCGTTGCCATGGAAACCCATTTCTTTCCATGATAATCATGGCGCTGCTCTTCCGAAGCAGCCCTGTTGCCAGATTCCGGAAAACAGATCGGATTACGAAAACTTCCTCTTCTTCTTCTTCTTACTATGCGAGAAAACTTTTCCGTAATCTTTTACGACCCACTTAATCACTTGGACAAGTTATCAAAAGTACACGCGCCCCATCACTTTGTTGTCTTGTTTCTTTTTTTTTTTTTTTTTTTTTTTTTTTTATGATGGACGGGTATGAGCAGTTCTCGAGTTTAGAAAATGATTTGCACAACAATGATGCTGTTTCATCCAGTAATAGATGCACTTCGGAAAGATATCGGAAGCAATTTTTAATGTAGGCTATCTTTTTTAATGGATTGGTAAACATATATACATAAACATGGATGAACATCATTTTGTAATTGGTTTTTATAAATGTCCAGTCAAATATTCATGAATGCAGTGTTTTGTCAATATTGTTTCATACTTTCAAAAAAGCAATACAAGTTGTTTTTTAAAATGCTTTTTTCAAAAAAACATTCATTATAAATATAATAAAGTTTAATACAGATGTTATTCAATTAATCCCCATGAAAATTCTTAAGAAGCCATTACATCTCGCTACTTTTCTTCTAGTGAATGTAATAGATATCTATAATATCTTTGGTGAGTTTACAAATCTAATATTTATCTGCTAAATAATCGCTTGTAAGGCGATTAGCAATAAATGTATTCAATTATAATTTACCTTTAATTTGTCTCTGCTATCTTTATGCAATATAGAAAAATTTGTAATCTACAGCTCTATTTAATACATATACTGTTTGCATCTATTAGAATGCTAGGCGTATGTATGCGCCTATCGTATTTCTTATACCATAAAAAAATTGGATCTTTAAGTGTCAGTTTCTCATTGTACATTATTTAGTTATCTGGTATGTAAATAGTATTTACTAAAATTTATATTAGTTCTTTTTAATTAATTAAAAAGTGTCATTTTTTGTCAAAATTAATATATTATAACAACGTATTCTTCTTCTTCATTGATGCAACAGCCCCATGGTGGGCCAAGGCCCACGGTGTCATATTTCGAGACAGGAGACGGTTTTCTTTACGTGGCAGGTCTTTGTAGCCTTGCATCCAGCAGTAATTTTAGACCAGGACCTACTGTATAAAGTGGATTCGAACCACTATAAACATCTATAGTTGAATACCATACATCTATGGTATGGTAGATCTATCGAAACCTGTGGCACCGTGCGCCAGAGCACTTGTCACTAGACCAACAGGCCCCACAACAGCATGTACATAACAATATATTATAATAATGTATTTAAATCAATGTTTAATACATAATAAATTATATTTTCAATAACATCAATGCTTAATTACTTTTAAGGACTTATGAAATGATTAATTGTGTAACATATTCAAGAACTGTCTGCTAAAAATTTTAAAATTCCACTAAGCCTTCTCTAATTCACATGTATGATTCCTAATTCGAATTTAATATCTTATTCTATGAATTGTTCGAATCAACTTCTTTAAAACAAACTTTTTAAAGTAAAATTGATTATCTCATTTACTGAAACAGGATCATGTCACCTAGTTATCTATACCGTCGTTTTTAAATATCATTTTAGCATTGCCGTATTTAGATTACAAGCCTCAAAATTTTGCATTTGACCTCTGCTCGAAATATTAAAATTTTACGATCAAATATATGATTAAATATTCTCCATACCAACTCTCCTTATTTCAATATTTAATTTTCGACGTTCCCCTCCATCGATGGCTACCACGCCGAACGGCTTCATGCAGGACTACTGTGTACCTCCAATAGCTCAGCAAGCCTTCAAACAGCGTTTATGGCCTGCAACGAAGTTCGCCAATTCCCCCCTTTTCTCCGCCAACAACACCCATCATAAACATTCAACCGGAGGGGTAGCCAGCCTTTATTAAACATTAAATCATACCATAAATCAAGAGCCAAATGCGTTTACTGGGCAATTCCCGGGCATCTATAACTGAGCCAAGGAACGATCACTAAAGACCACAACACGGTAGCCGAAGCAATGTGCATGGTCTATTAGAAAAGCGTTTTCGGGCATGCTGTGAGCAAAGGATTGAAATTCTTGGAGGTTGATGCAAAAAAAAAAAAAAAAAAAAAGATGTCTCCTGTGGTGGAAGAAATGTCAATGCGCTGGTGCAGCTGCCTTTATTGAAGTTTCTTGGAGGGGGGAACACGGTTGGACGCCAGATTAAATTGATTCTGGGGAGAGAAATTTTTATTCCAGATCTACATATTTGGGTTTCATGCCTCCATAAAGGAGTTATAAAGTTTTCTAATGAAATGAATAATGACGTGCTTGCAAATAATTCCTTTGGGTTCGGTATTTTGCAAAGCCGACGTTATTAAAAGTGCTTGATAGTGGTGTGGGCAAACTGGATTAATATTTTCTGTTTTGATTTATTTTTATTAACTTAAATTAAAAATTAAATTTAAATCGGCATCACTATCTTATGAATATGTGCACTTTCGTATTTATTTATTTAACACATTAATTACATCAAAAGGTATTCAGTTCGAAGAATTGGTATATTATATCCAAATAAATATTTAATTCTTGATAAACAAATTCTGGTACTCTTTGTACTATGATATATTTATTTTATTAAATGAATCGAAAATGTAATGCTAGGAGTAAGTAGGAAACGATGTTATTACTTATAGCAATAATAAATATCTTAAATAATATATATACCACAATTAATTACATCTGGTACCAAAAGCTTAATTCGCATCGAGAAATAGATTGAAAAGATCAATAAATAAATAATTTTAAAGTAAACGGTATTGTTAAATGTTAATAAAATTGTGTTAATTTAAATTATAATCATGAATTTTATATAAATATTTGACTAGACTGTTTTAAACACCATTTGGATTATATTAAATTTGCAACTTTATAATAATAACCTATAATCAATAATGTTTATCTAATATTTACAGTGGTATAAACTGATTATTTGTAATACTAGAAGATTCAATTCAATATTTGAAATGCTAATTTTTGTACGTATTAAATAATATCAAGATTTATGGATATTAAAATTTTTTTCTATTATATTTTTGCTCTTTTAAAAGGAAATAAACGTTCTAAATCGTAAATATATAATGTTTAAAGTGAAAAAAAAAAAAAAAAAAAGGCGGAGTCTCTGGTCCAACAAGAAAGAATTTTCAACCATGTTAAAAACGTTCGAACTGCAGACCTTAACGCAAGGTGCTACGATTATTATTTTTATTTGCTCTTCACCATTGAATATATCACTTTTCTTTACTGTACAGAAAAACATGTCTCAAGAAAGCATAAAATATTTCAAGAACTCATAAAAAAATCTTCAAAACTTGACATTTAAAGCACCTAGAAAACGTTTCTGAGAATTTCACTCAATCTATAAAGCATTTTCCAGGTGTAATATGATAAAGAATACTTTAAAAGCAATATATATGTATATATATAAATAAAGAACTTATATTTATAGTGTTTATTTTTGCTGATAAAGTTTATAAATTTCTATTGGAGGTAGAAAAGTCACATAATGGAAAAATCGAAAGATTTATTTTTCATTTTATTTTCCGTATGAATTCATATTTAAATAGTTAAACGTACAATATTTTTGTAGTGTCTATTTTGTTTCACAATGCAGATCGTCTGAATTCATAAAAAATGTAGAATGCCTTGTCACGTATGCTTAGAAATATTTTATAGTCATTTAATATAAAATCAATAATAAGGAAATGTATTTGAAGTACCAAAAAAATTTCCCAGATAATAATTTGTTATTTTATTGATTATCTTGAATTTAAAATGCAGCTTAAAATGTTTGCATTATTTTGAATGATAAGCATTTTGCCCATTTTATTAGAAATGGTTTTAATTTTTCTTAATTCTATAAGCGCTCTTCTAGTTCAATAAAGGGATATGCGTTTTAGGATTCTAAGAAATATAATAGATGCTGTTTACTTTCTTGAATTTCAAATTAATAGGAAAATATTGCTTCCTTTTAAAAAGTCATTTGAATTTTTAAATCATTTATTTATAGTCAGATTGTAAAGTCGAAAGCATAGATAATAAAAATATTTTAAACTCCTTTTTCCTCTTTGTTTAAAAAAAAATTTTAAATTTTGAACATTTTCTACTTTTAAGTTTCCATTGATTTTCATTTCATAATGGCAGTTATATTTATAGAGAATAATAATTTGTTTGAAAATTAACTATAAAATTTTTTTTAAATGATAAGTCTTTTTGGCTTTTCATAATGTTTTAGGTGCTTAAAAGTTTTCTTTAATTATAATGCAAAGAAAATAATCCTGTATTATATAAGTCTTCAACTTTATTTCAAATTTATGGAATAAACGTATAGATATTAAGTCTTAATATTAAAATTAAAAAAAAAAAAATTAACTAAAATTTCGTTCAATTTCCATAAATTAATTAAAATGGTTTTGGGTTCATATAAATAGTAATTATATAGGCAACAATTATTTAAAATTAAGAATTTATCTTCAATACAAGAAAGACCGCATCAAATATACATATTACCACATACAGGAATTTACTGCTTACGAATTTGTATATTAAACTAGAGGGCTCTGCAGATATTTCCTGCCCTGAAAATAAAAAATAAAAATTCTGGAATATGACTTCAGCACCACCTACTGGTTCCAGTTGTCAATCTAAACCACCCAGGGACAAATTCAAACACACACAATAACTTTCATCAAAATCGGTCCAGCCGTTTAGGAGGAGTTTAGTGACAAACACACGTACAGAAGAATTATATCCATTGCAGCGCCACCTATTAGGTCCAATTGGAAATCTAAATCATCCAGGGATAAACTCTAACATACATAAAAAATTTCCTCAAGATGGCAAACACACGTACAGAAGAATTATATTCCTCACAGCTCCACATACCGAGTCCAATTGTGAATCGAAACCATCCAGGGACCCACTCAAACACACACACAAAATTTCAAAATCGGTGCAGCCGTTTTGGAGAAGTTCAATGACAAACACATGTACAGAAGAATTATAAATATAAAAATAATGTGTGCTTATGACAATTTTTATGAAAAAGAAAATGCTTATGACAATATTTCATATGCACAATTGAGTTTTTCTCATTTATGTAGAAAAATTAAACACAAGCTAATATAAAATGAATCTATTACAGAAATCTTATATTCTAACAGTGCATTTACTTCAAACAGTTAATTAAATATCGCATTAAAATTCAGATCAATGATTTGCTGAAATTTGAAAGGCAATACATGGCAAGTGAATTAAGCCCATCCAGAAGTACTACACCCTGCTCATACCTTAGAGCAGGGCCCTCAAGTGGCTCGGAATGAATTTAATGATGAATGAAATTCTTCACACGTTGCGCCAAGGTAAATGGAGAAGGAGGAAACCTGATTAATAAGGCATGGCCGCCGAAGAGAAGTCTGAAACGAAGAGTTATTACTGGCTGGATCACCTGCTCGCCTCATTGAATTAAATCCCGATGCTTTTAAAGTGATCATCATTAATTAAACAACTAAACTAATGCTGGCATAGGAACACCTAAACTCTGGAGTATTGTTCTGAATAGCCTAATTGATCTTTAGTGTTAAAGAGGGTAGCATACACCAGATCTCACACGAGGAGCATTGCGAATCTCAAAGGCCAGATACTATGTATATATAGGAATAGATATTTCCTTATCTCTTTCTCTAAGAATGTATTACATTAAATTAAATTGAGAGATAAATAAGTTTAGAAGATAAATTATTTCCATAAAAGAAAAAATAAAGTAACAATATGCTTAAATAAAGTGAGAATATTTTCCCTTTCTTTCTAGGTAGGATTTAGACACAAATCAATTTATAAATTCCTTTACAATTAAAATAATTGTGCAATGATTACAAGTTGTTAGACAAAGTTAATAGTTGGTATTTTATATTGAAATATTGCTATGCAAATATTGTAATTTTCTGTCTGAAAAGCTTATAGTAACGCACAGTTTGTATTACAAATATAATAATTTGCAAAGTTAAGCAATTATGTGGGAACTACTAATTGAAGTATATAACATTTAAAGAATATATATATACATATATCATTATTTTAATTACGTTTTCATAAAAATAATTTATCCACTTTTTTTTCATATATAAAATAATAGTAAAGTAAATTTAAAGTGCACAAATAATGCTATTAAAATAAGGTAATTTTAATCATAATGTTGTAGGAACGTATAATTGCAACTAACGTATGATCATTGCTTCTAACAATGCGCCATCTGCCATCTTTTAAGTAATTGCATATTTTTTTACTGTATTTGTCCAGAAGATATACTGCAGTAATTACAACAAATTATGGTATTACTAATGACTAAACGTATATATGCTAATTGAATGTAACAAACTTTATCATTCTTTTTAAATTCCTTTCTTTTTGTTGAGAGCTGTAGAAAGGAATGTAAGTCATAAGCACTTAGGATAACTTTGGTACATTTTCTACTTTGCATTTACAAATTGTTTGCAGTGATTCAAAATGATATTTATGCTTAAAAATGAATCATAATTTCCATTTAAAGTGAATTATTTTTTAAAACAAATCCACAAATACCACAAAAACCTAGAATGATGATTTCCATTGGGCACTACACGTACAAAGAACCAACAATTAGCTTAGTACAATTAAAATCTTTATGATGCCACCAACCCGGGAACTCATACCAAAATCGCACCGTGTATAAGTATCATTTTCTGAAAGTGTTGAAGTTGAAACAAACTACTAACGAGAAAATGTTAGTATCTGCGGTGTACGTGTTTTACTAACACCGAAAATAATTACATTTTATGTGCTACTGCACATTCTAGCCTGCGGTTTATTACCCATCTTCGTTTTTAAGTTAACCATTTGTTCACTTTTCATCGAGGGCAGGTGAAGTACTTTAACGATGTCGTTTACGATAATGGGCTGTTATGCGACCCCGCTGAACGTAAATAGTCAGTGACACGCAAAGCAAGGGTGTTATTTTGAGCTGTTGCGTTCTTTGGAAGACGGAATGCATTTATGGGGAGATAAATTATTGCTTTTGACCTCTGCTTGTGAATGTGAATTATGTGTTATGCTTTTTAAATGTAATTGATTGCACCTTTAAAAAATTGTGTTAATAGTGGTTTTAAATAGTAATGTAGATTTAATTTAAGCCATAGTGAATATATATATATTTTATATTGTATATATGTGTAAATGGGAGCCTGATGGCCGAGTGACTACAGCTCTGGCACTCGGTGCCACAGGTTTCGGGTTCAAGTTCCGGCGGTACCATGGATGTTTGTAGTGGTTCGAAATTTGCTTTAAACCGTAGGTCCCGGTGTAATATGATAGTAGAGAGTTGAGAATAGGGTGACAATCCTATGCCGTGAAAGGAAAACATATCATGTCTCGAAATCTGTCAGTAGGCAAATGGCCTTGGCCGCCATGGAGCACTTGCGCCACTGTTGATAATGATGATACATATAATTGACCTGCGTGTGAATTCAAACATAATTGCTTAAATAGTTTCTTCAAAAAGATGAAGTAGTTTGATGAATAGGGCGCTGGATTTTCATACAAGATGGATTAGGTCAAACCGCTATAAACGAGGCTTAACTGAAATCTTGGGTTATTGCAGATTACGAGCACGAAAATATTCTGTCAGAAAGCCCTTCCATTAAACTCAGAAAAGAGAGAGCGAAAAGCAGCAGCAATGAGTTTATGTGGCATTGACATCTTCAATTGACGTTTATGTGTGTCCAACTACATCTTTGATTTTAGTAGCGTAGTGGTATACATAATGCTGGGGATCTTGCATACAAACTTACCTTTGTAAAACCTTCTGCATACAATTGATCTGTATACCATCTTTACCCTGCCTACTACGAAAGACATGAAATAGGTTGGTATACATAGCTTCCATTCAGGTAGTTGCAGATAATGGTAATCTGAGTCATTTAGGTATTCCTTGTCAATGCCTACCAGAAGATTATTCTACTCTTAAAGATGTATTCCACAGTTTATGAATTACAAATGGGTTCACATTCAACCATCTTGCATTATTTCCACTTCTATTCACCCAATAGTCAGCCATTATTATTCTTTAGATAAATTATGTCGTGAACTCATTTCTAAAGTATGGCTATTTCGAAATTTCACTTCGTAGTCGCTACTTACAAAAACTGCAAGTCCTTTAAAAGGCGTTTTCGGCCACTTATCCAATTAATTTAATCAACAGTAGTTCCGCTAATTTTCATATTATATCCTAATACAGAATTATTTTTTATATATACGGTGTAATTGATACCAAAAATTACTTATTTTTTGGTCATGTAATGGCACTTTGTTATGGTTTTTTTACCTCATTTTTTGGAATGGTTACAAGTGCGTTCTGCTTATGATAATACTATGTAGAACTTTCTAATAATGAAATTAAAACTCGGAAACAAATTTCACTTGTCTACACACAACCTGTTTATAATATTTTCTAATATTTTTAATCTATTTCTAATAAATACTTAAGTGGCCAATAGAGCAAATGAAATCTACTGAAAAATTTATTTTAAGTATTTTAGGCATTTATTCATTTTCATTAATCCACTCTTTCCTTCCAATAATTACAGGTACCAGTTACAGATAATTTCATTCTAGAAATTAGTCATTTGCATTCCATTGTTCTAATTACAGTGTTTATTAAAAACTGTTGTGGTCTATCAATTTGATTAGTATTAATTGTTTTTACTTAAATTTTCTCTTAACCAAAAATTCAAGAACACAATTTTCTTTTCAATTCTTTTAGTTTCATTCCATTTACAAATTTTTTTTAATGATATAAATAGTGAATGAAATTCGAACAATAAATTAAAAATTTAATAATGGCACAATGTACTTGCATGCTGAGCACAGAATAACGCAATTCATCAATTAATTCGATGCATTATAATTTTTGGAACAAAATAAAAAAAAAAATATTCTTACCAACTTTCTATTCAAACCTTAAAATTTCACTTAACTCTATTATTAAAATCAGCAACTAAGATATTCCCCTTTCCAAACTTTATCTCTCCGAGTTAAAAAAGAATTCACTTTGCAAAAAACAGAACGAAAACCAATTTGTTTAAGCATAAATACTTTATATCTACATGTAAAATATTTACTTGGATGAAAAATCTGCAAAAAACGGTTTTTCCGCGCAATATAATTAAAATCGATAATTGAGTTATCTTGATGGACTCGCTTCTTTAAAAAAAAAAGAACTTCAACTTCTACTTCAAATAAATAAATAAATACACGGTTTGAGTAGGGAAAAAAAAAAGGGAAAAACTTACGTGTTTCAGT
This sequence comes from Caerostris extrusa, assembly GCA_021605095.1. Taxonomy (NCBI): domain Eukaryota; kingdom Metazoa; phylum Arthropoda; class Arachnida; order Araneae; family Araneidae; genus Caerostris; species Caerostris extrusa. The sequence continues at coordinate 58,345 of BPLR01001873.1, forward strand.
TTATCAAATAATGGAATTAAGTTTTCCCTTTATCTGTTGAAACAAGTTTTGAGTTTCATGCGTCTCCCCAGAGTGTCAGTAAAAAGGATTTATCTATTTTTAGTTTCATTTCCTTGCTAAAGGGAGTCTCAAAACTGTCAATGCATAATGTATGTGAGGAAATGTGTGTTACAGAATGTTTAGAGTGGCCTCAAAATGTTTATTTGTTTATTATTTATGTTGTTTTCGGCAAGTTCTTGAGCAGTGGGACTGACTACATGTATGGTTTCTGTTTATGTGGATTTCGTATTCTAGTATTCTTTTTGTTATTCTGGTATACGAATTTTTGTTTATGTAAAACCCTTGAGTAAGATAACTAATGTTTTTGACAGAATGTTAATGTTTACCTTAAAATATATATTATCTAATTTAAAATCTAGCGAGGAATTCAAATTACACGTAGATTGAAAATATGCATAATATGTTTCAGAAAAATTAATTTCATAAATAGAACAACTAGTCAACAGTTTTTCTAAAGTTATTAAAACAGAGCTTTGTTTACTGGAATAAATCAACATTCATTATATTAAAAGTATTGTTTTTGTGTAACCAGTTACAAGGAAATAAATCGACGGATATGATTTAACAACTTTTAACAATTGTTGATTTAGCAATTCGAATTACAAACAACACGATATTTTCATATTTGAAATGCATGCATATAAATATTTTTGTTTTATTAAAATTAAACGTGCATTTAAATCATGAGTAAGTAGATTTTTTTTAATATTCCCTTTTATATATAATTTCTAAGTTATTTATGTTTTTACTTAAAGTTGAATAAATACATTTATTTCTAATTATAAATGAAATTTCCTCATAATATTTTTCACATAAATAATAACTAGATATGAATAAACGAATAAAATCTAAATGAAGTTATAAAAATTACTTTTTACAAAAATCATATTAAATTTCGATTCGATAGAAATTTATGCATTAATATGAGATATGGTTTTTATTAAATACATGAAATAAATTATTAGATTTATTTTCTAAAATAAGTTTCAGAGGAAGTAAAACAAATAAAGTAAATAAAATAGTTATTCTACAGCTTATTTTACTCTTAAAGATGTAAATATAACTTAACTGGTGGGATGGTGAAATTTTAGTTATTCATAATTAATATGACAAATTTGGATGTTTGCATTTCAACATTATATAGATAATAAAAGTAAATAATGATATCAATTAAATTACTTAATATGTATGTGAGCAATTGTAAATAAATGTTGTTTTCTTTGAACATTTCTAATTTCCTGCGTTTTCATTTAAAAAAAAAAAAAAATTAAAAATCTAACAAAATTAATTTGAGAAATCACTAATAAAACATTCTAACATCAGAGTAGAGAAACATTTTTAAGATGTAAATATAACTAAAATGGTAATGAAATCTATTTTTGTTTTAAAAATTATTTTAAATTCTATATTATAAACCATACCATTTGTTATGTTTTGTAAAATATGTATTTTTGTTAAAATACGCTTACATTTAGGGAAAATTAAGATATTATTAATATGATTTTAACTATCAAATGATGATTGTCAATAACTATCAATGTCTGAATTTTGATTATTAAATTATCACTGACAATAACTATCAATATCTGAATTTTGATATCAAATGATGATTTTCAATGACTATCAATAACTGAATTTTGACTCTCAAATGATAGTTGTCAATAACTGTCAATGTCTGTATTTTGATATCAAATGTTGACTGTCAATTAACTGAATTTTGACTACAAATGACTGCCAATAACTATCAATGTCTGAAGTTTGACATCAAATGATGACTGACAATGACTGTCAATAACTTATTTCGACTATCTATTTGGACTATCATAAATAGTATAAAAATTTAAATCCAAAATAAAGATATTTAAAAAAAAAAATTTCTTCTCTAGTAACTTAAAGATTTTCTTTAATTTAAAAACTTTGCTATAAATCTTGTTTTGTTATAAAAGTAAGAAAAACAATTGATCTGCTTTGAATTGCATTGATATTTTCATCGACTTAAGAAACTCCCTTATCTCAATTCCCTGACCTTTATTTTTTTTTACCATCTTAGATCAATGTATTTTCTTGCCTGTATAGTTTACTTTGTTTTTATTCCTATTTTTGTGCCTTCGATTTTCATTTCCTAGACCGAAGAATCCAGAGAACGTGATTTTCCGATCGCGTGTATCGCGGGAATATTCCACTAACCGAACCTCCCTTCCTGAAAAAAATAGATCAGTCTCCTTTTTTGAAGAATGGGCAAGTCTATTACATTATTGGAGGGTAATAAAAGCATTAAGGGATCCGGAGAATGGAGATAACGACTGGTCACCGTGACAAATTAGGAAAAGTATCATTAGGCTTCACGAGTGCCACTTTCAGTCCATTCTATATGTCTCCTTCGTGGTCGTTGTCACGCAATACATTCTATGGAGAAGTGATTTAGCAGTGAAGCCGCTCTTTATCAATTGTGACGTTTTGTAAATTGACATTTTCAAAACAGAAAGGAAATAAATAAGAAGTTAACTTGAGTGTGGTTTTATTGTTTCTTCCAACAAATCTTTTCTGACCAATGGTAATAATTGGTTTGTAATGCTAAATAAAATTTATTTGACAAGTTCTTATTATAGAAATGATATAGCTTATGGCTGATCTAAAATGTAAATGTAAATGGCACTAGATGGAGTTAGGAAAATGAAAGAAAATTAAATTCATTGGTTGCATAAATTGGCAAATTAATGACAAGGTAAAGGATGGAAATGGAATTATAAATTAAATGGAAGAAAATGGAGGAAAGTAATTTGTTTCAAAAAACAAAACTTCGGCAAATATAAGGCCCATTTCGTAGATGCACAAAATGATATAGCTTACGGCTTATCTTGAATGCAAATGTAAATGTCATTACATGGAGTTAAAATATACATATATAGGATATCACCAGAAAAAAAGAAGAAAATTGAATTTATTGGTTGTTTAAATTGGCAAATTAATGCCAAGATAAAGGATTGATCAAATGAAAGAATATGGTGAAAAGAATTTGCCTCGGAAAGTTCAACTTCGATAAATAAAAGGTTCATTTTATAGATGCGCAAAGTGATATAGCTTAGGGCTGTTCTTGAATGGAAATGTAAATGGCACTAGATGGAGATATCACCTGAAAAATGGAAAACAATTGAATTCATTGGTTGCTGAAATTTGCCAAATTAAAGCTGAGGTAAAAGGAATAATCAGGAATTAATCAAATGAGAGAATATGGTGGAAATAATTTGCTTCGAAAGGCGAAACTTTCACCAATATAAGGTTCATTTTGTAGTTGCACAAAAGGATTTAGCTTAGGGATGATCTTGAATGCAAATGAAAATTGCACTAGATGGAGTTAGGAATGCAATTAAGATATAACCAGAAAATTGGAAGACAATTGAATTCATTGGTTGTTTCGATTCATCAATTAATGCCAAGATTGATCAAGAATAATCAAATGAGATAATATGGCAGAAAAAAATTAGTTTCGAAAGGCAAAACTTCGACAATTATAAAGTCCATTTGCAGATGCACAAAATAACAAATTTCAAACTTTTACTGAAACTGTAGTAACTTTGTAATGCTGAATAAAATATATTTCAGACAAAATATTATTATAAAAATGATATAGCTTATGGCTGATCTTGAATGTAAATGCAAATGCAAATGGCACTAGGTGGAGTTAGGAGTGCAAATAAGATATCCTTGATAAAAATCGAAGGCAATTGAATTCATTGGTTACTTAAATTGACAAATTAATGCCAGGATAAAGGATTAATTAAGAATTAATCAAATGAGAGAATATGGTGGAAAGAATTAGTTTCGAAAGGCAAAACTTCCAAAGGTAAAAGATTCATTTGTAGCTGTACAAAATAACCGGAAATTTCAAATCTTTACGGAAACTGTAGTAACTTTGTAATGCTGAATAAAATTTATTTCAGACAAATTATTAGTTTAGGGATGCTCTTTAAATGCAAATGACGTGAGATGGAGTTAGGAGTGCACATCATCAGAAAAAAGGAAGAAAATTTAATTCATTGGTTGTTTAACTTGATAAACTAATGCCAGGGTAAATCAGGAATTAATCAAATGATATGGCAATATGGCAAAAGAATTTGTTTCAAAACACAAAAATTTGAAAGATGTAAGGTCCATTTGTAGATGCACAAAATTTCAAAGACATAACTGGATATTTATGCAGCCAAAGCACAAAGTAGCTGGAAGTTTCAATTTAATACATATCAGATATCACCAAAAGATGGAAAAAAATTGAACTCATTGGTTGTTTAAATTGATTAACTAAGGCCTGGACAAGGGATTAATCAAATGGGAGAATGTGTTGGAAAATATGTGGAGATTTCAAATCTGTACTAAATCGAAAGAAATCGTTCTAGATATTGTGCTGAACAAGTTTTATTTAAATATTTTTTTCAAACAGTATATGTAAAATTAAAATTTGTTTACTCAGTAATTATTACTTCATATTATTATTTAAAAAGATTCAAAATACGATATTAATTTTTACAAAATTATTTTATTGTGAAATGTTTTTCTTCCAGTTTCAAATACATACATATTTCAAATACAATATATATATATATATATATATGTTGGCAAAATCAAGTGTTATAAAATATGTATATATTTATATTTGAATGTTAGCACTATTTTTAAATTCATATATATATTATACATAGTGCATAAGTCAGCAAATTAAAAAAAAAAAAGACAATAAAAATAGCCGTTTAATTAATGCAAATATACAACTTGTTTAAATCTCTTAACATTTAAAAGATTCTTGTAAACCATTAAATGTTTAAATCATTTAAAAGTTTGTGATAAATATTTGCACTTAACAAATAATATAATAACGCAGTAAAATAGAACATTTTTTATACAATTTTTTAATAATGAGTTCGTGTTAATTTTGATTCGAAAAAGAAAACTTACAATTTACTTAAAACAAATTATTACATGCAGTCAACAATTCTAACGAATTGCCTAAAATTAAAATGTGAATATTTTCATAAAATAATTAATTGATGTAGTATGACATTGAATTCAATAATTAATAACTATAATAACAATAAAAAAGATGAATGTCTTTATTAAAAAATATAAATATTTTCTGTTGAAAAAGATATGACTAGATAATTATTTACTTCGTGGTTACAATTTTTCAAAAGAAAATTTATCTGATTAATTCAGTTTTTAACTCCACCTGATCCCAATGCAAACAGGACGTGGTGCACAATTATTTTAAAATTTATCTTGTTTTAGCTAAGTAAACATAGAAAATCTTCCACATTTTAATGAGAGATTTTGAAGGTAAACCACGAATAATTATTTTGTAAAGGGGCTTGATTAATTTTTATAATAAAATATGCTACAAATGCGTTTTCTAATTTGTGAGCAATGCATTTTGTTTCATTTTTTTGTTTAAATTAACGTATGAACATAAAAGTGGCTTTGTACATCATTTTTAACTGACAAAAAAAAATCTATGTTTACTAAGATATAATTAATATTTCTCTTAAAGCTTCAACGTCAACAATGTTAGTTGCATTTTTTAAAAAAAAATTCGTGACATTGTTTTGAAAGCTAGTTTCTAATTCATTGAAAATACTGTATTTTTGATGCAAAACTCTTTAAGTGTGTTTGTTAAAAAAATTATTCGTTCAGAAGCAAATTTAACGAAGTGAGGCTGTTAATAGGGCCAAAGATAACACAAAAATAATTCAGCCGAAATGTTTACTTTATTTTGGATTCCAGCGCACGGCCACCTGCGCCATTTTATTTTTAATTTCTTTCCCCTCCAAGCCATTCTGAAGATAATTTGCATTAAGGAATACTTATTTTATTTGAAGTTAGTATGAGTTTTGGTAGCTAGAATAAATAAATTCCATTAGAGAAAAGTAAACTTTCAAAAATATTACAGCTGCAAAAGCAAATTAATTATACACTTCTTTTTTTTTTTTTACTACTAGAGTGTTCCCCACATTGCTGTTTGGTTTATTATATTATGAGATATATATACAGTCAAAACTTTGCGACTATGAAAATTGCCTTGGAACCGTAATAAAATGAAAATTAAAAAGAATGCATTTGCCTTGAATACAAATTGCTCCCAGTTTTATGAGCATTAAACTGGCTGAATATCTTCTTCCAAAAATTTTGGTGGGGCCGAATGCCAGTAGTAAAAATGAACTTCGTAATTTCTTAAAGTGCTTGCTTATGGTTGGAATTAAAGCACCTAGGCAAATTTGCACAGTATGTAAATAGGGGAAAGCATAAAACCGAAAACCCATTGTTTGATGGGTGAAATATTTTGACTGATTAAATTTCGTTTATGGCTCATAAAATCTTTGAACTGCGTTATACCAGAGATGACTCAGTTTTGGGGAATTCGGTAATAGGTTGGGTTTTTTTTTTAATTTGCATTTTATATTGAAATTTTACGATTTGTAGTCCTTGATCATGATCCCGTGGGATCGTAAAACTGGTCACAATGGATTATTAAAGAAAAAAAAATCATGATGAATAATTTATTATGGGTTTATATTCCACTTTTATATGCCTTAAGTTGTTTATTTAAGAAGGAAGCTTTATTTTTATAGAAAGTTTTAGATTTAATTTCTTGCAAATGGAAGAAATATAATGTGAAAAATGATTATGATGAAAAATTTTTATGATAATTTTTGCGTTTAATGTCGATCATTATTTGTTTGGATAATGAAAATTAAATGCAATTTGATGCAAAAATTAATTTCAAAGTTTTGCAATGATGTAGAATATGAGCTAATGTAAAGAAAATAATCTTCATTGGATTTAAGACATAAAACAGAATAGGATTGTTTACAGAATTAATAAAATTTTTAAATAAATGCAGTTATTAGTATAAAATACAGTTAAAGTAATTTAAGTTCATCGTAAAATTTTAGGTCTTCATTAAATATCTAACAGCGTGAGTAGTATATTTTAATCTTAAACAAATATACTTTTGAACAGCCATGAACATCAAATGAAGATATTTTTTATTAATATTTGATGTTTAATATATTTTTTTCAATTCAAACATAAATAAATTTAATTTAAATATTTTTTTTTTTAATTCTTTGAGTACCTGTTTGGTTAAAAAAATATAAGTGCATATTGGATTTTAAAAAAAATACTGGCTTAATCTGTAATCAATTAATGGTTTTATAAAATGAAATAAAAAGTTTATTACGAGTATTTTTTATATTTTATATTTATTAATATTTTTTGTTTTAGTTAAAAAAAAATTTAAATTTTAAAATAATTATAGTTACAGTTAAATAATTTAAGTTCGTAAGACTTAAAATTAAGACTTCATTAAATATCTTACAACATAAATAGTTTATCTTAATTTTGAACAAATATACTTTTGAATAGCCATGAACATCAAATGAAGATATTTATTATTAATATTTGAATTTTAATATATTGTTTCTCAATTCAAACATAAATAAATTTAATTCAAGTATTTTTTTGGTTAAAAAAAAGATAAAATACATATTATATTTAAAAAAATGTATTAGCTCATTTGTTTATAATAAAATATCTGTAATGAATTAATGGTTTATAAGGCGAAATAAAAATTTATGAGGAATATTTATCTTTTTTGATTTTAAAAAATGTACTAGCTTGTTTGTTTATAATATAATATCTGTAATATGGTTTATAAAATAAAATGAAATGTTTATGAGGAATATTTATCTTTTTTGATTTAAAAAAATTTACTGGCTTATTTATTTATAATATCTGTAATGAATTAATGGTTTATAAAATGAAATAAAAATTTTATGAGGAATATTTTTATCTTTTATATTTAATAATATTTTAATTACTAGTTAATATTTTGCACTGATTGATTTTTCATGCATTCTGACAGCAAATTAAGCAAACAATTACCAATCATTTCATGCAGGAATATTAGAATATATAATAATTAATTATCTTGATTCCTGAATAGGTAGGAATGTGTTCTCCATCATTTTCTCGAATTATTAATATCTCTAATCCCTGCATCTTAATGGCATGTAATACTCATTGGAATTTAATTAGTAAGATTCTAACTAATACCTCTCATTACTGGCGCGTAAAATCCTACTGCGATAGAAGAATGTGGCTTGCAGTGATATTGAAGTGGTTAACCAAGAACATTTGAATTTCTTATTGTGAGAGTTATACGATAATATCTATCTCACAAACTGTGCGTTGGTATTTAATGTATTAAAAAATATTCTAATAATAGCGTAAATTCTCAAATATTTACAGTTCTAAAAATACTTTCATAGCAATAAATTGTAGATGGAATGGAATTTTAAAATAATATGTTTCATGTGCTTAGTTGAGAAATGTGCCTGGTTCGAACTGAACAAGTATTTTTTAATAATAATTTCATAATACACAACCCCATTTAAGAGAAAAAAAACATTGTAATCTTCATTTTTGCATGCTTTATAATTTATTGAAACTACTTTATATTGAGTTCACAAAGAAAAATCCCTCTAACAATTGTCCTCCTTCTCTCACTTATTTCTGTCAGTTTTAAAAACTTTATTCTGTGACTACCATGTTTACAATTTTTGAAGATCGTAAATGTATTGAGCAATTATTATGAAATTATTGAGTTGAGAATGATTTATACAATTACTGCATCTTGACTCCATGACGTTGGCAATATAGACTGTGTAGAGGGAAAGTAGTAAGCAAAAGATGAGGACACAATCCGGAAGGTTGCTAAAGCACAATTTAAATTTTACTTTTATTATGTTATGAATGTGATTAATGCGATTTAACTTATTGTAACTAACATATAGAGAATTTGAGATGAAGCTCTTTATTGTTTCTTTGCAGGGGTGCTGTCATTTTCTGAACACCGTGCTCCCACCTTTCACTATCGAACCACCCAACAAGGTGATCTTCCTCAACAGTTCTGGAGAATCTGTCCACTGTGCTGCTTTGGGAAACCCCAGACCTTCCATCTCATGGGTGCTGGCCGATGGCACGGCTGTCACGGATCTGCCAGGACTCAGACTCTCCCTGGCAAACGGAACGCTGTTGTTCCTGCCCTTTATGGCCGAGAGCTACAGGCAGGACATCCACGCTTCCACGTATCGATGCATTGCTTCTAATTTGGTGGGGAAGATCAGCAGCAGAGACATAAGAGTTAGAGCAGGTAAGTTGTATTCAGTTTGCTTTTCAATTGTTTTTAATTTTGGGCTTTATTGGTGTTTCAGACATGTGTGAGTTGCGATCATCAATTTTAAGTCAGCCTTTTGACATTTATACATAAGTAAGTAGAAACGAATATAATACTGAAAGTTCATATATCCTTTAAAAAATTGAGCGATAAATATAAAATTTAACGTGAACATATGTTATTTATTCAATTAAAATTGAATACATATTACTAAATGATGGTAAATTATCTTTATACATATTGTTGCACCTTATACATTTATTTTAAAATTTTAATTTACAAAACTTTAAATCATGTAACAAAACTATTATTTCTTTTGTGTCTAGAGTATGGAAAGTAGTTTAAATCGTTAATTATATATTAATTATTATTATTTAAATTTAATCATAAAAAATATTTTTGTATAATAATGGACAAAATAATGTATAGTAGACAACTTTACTATCATCAAATTGCTTCAACCCATATAATGCTATTTATACCATCATATTTTGAGAGGCGACACCTCCATAAATTCCTCAAAACTTATCAACTAGTTAATTATTCAAATTCGCTTTTTTTCTTGGGCTTCAATTTTTGTTTATCATTAGGAGTTTTTAAGAATTACATACATACATGTACAAACAGATAAAAAAACTTAAATACTGAAAATCAAAAACTAATTTGATACATGTTATGCAAAAGTAACAGTAATATATAACTTAGGTCAGATTTACATTCGCTTATTTTGTACACTAGAATGCATTAAATAACAATTGAGAAAAAAAATTTAGATGCAATGCATCTGACTTGACGTTGATATATTATATTTATTATGAAGTGCCTTTACATGGTGACAGAAACAATTGGGGCAAGATCTAAAATTCTGCAGAGGAAAACAAAATAAATATCTTTCGACATATAATTTGTCAATCACATGGTCCAATCCCCGAAAAAATCTTTAGTTTCGTAGTCATGGTGCAATTCCAATTGAAATCTTTGGTTTCGTAGTCATGGTGCAATTCCAATTGAAATCTTTGGTTTCGTGGTCATGATCATGATTAAATCCTGACATGCACGAAAAGAATGCATCTCTTAGAAGGTAATTTCTGGTCCTGTAGAGAACCATTCCATTCTGCAACTATTCGTCCTCTTACAAAACCACGGTATCTCAAAATATCTTCTCGGGGTTTTTATGTTCAGTGGCACAGAAATACAATATACAACCCCTGGATCAGATGAAAAATGATCACTTTAATGGACTTTATAGAAGAGAATGAACAATAATCATCCCAAGAAACCATTAAAGCTGAAATACTAATTGAATTTTCTGCATCTGCTCTTTCACTCCAAACAAAAGTATTTCATTCATCGTAGAATAAAAGCCGTCATTATATTTGGTATCACATACCATCTTTATTTTTCACTTGTGTATTCTTTCCGCATTGTATACTTCTAGTTACACTCATGCTGATGTACAGTCAGTATTATAGCAGATTTCTGTTTTCTGTATTATAACTCATTGTTTTGTAGTTATAAGTTTATAATTTAAAAAAAATATATATATTAATATTCTTCCCCTCACGTTTTTAATTGGTTAGGGGTTACACAACCCTGGATATAGAGGTCAAGCGTGTGGTTATTAAAAACATATTTCAGAAAATTGCATTAAAGATATAAAAAGTAAACATTCTGAGCAAAATTAAATATTTAATAAAATTATATTATTTTTTAGAGTAAATGTACATAATCTTTTGAAATTAATTAGTTCTACAATAAACAATTATCTTACTTGATTATGTTTTATACAATTAGAACTGTTGTATAATATAAAAATTAGATAGCATTGAAATAAATTACAATCTTAATCTTAACTAAATACACCACCTGAATACAGTATTACGTTCTCAAGATTTTTGAGACAAACCATAAAAATGGCATCTGAATTTATGTAACTCACGCATGACGGAATCCACCACATATGTCATTTATTTGACTTGTATTGACGCTAATTTTCTTCACACTTGTCGGTGTTGTTACTTGTTAAAAAGTTGTTGTTACTTTGTTGTTAACTTGTTTTACTTGTAAAAAAGTTGCTTATACAAGTTGTTAGAAGGTCTTTGACTGATGGCATATTTGTAACTGGTAATGGACTACACAATCCCGGATATAGAAATGAGGTGCTAGGTAAAATGAACACACGTTAAATATGGAATTAAAGATAGAAAAAAACAATTTTTAAAAAAAAATTAAATATATTACTTTTTTTAGTATAAAAGTGCATAATCTTTTGAAATTAAGTAGTTCAACGCGTGACAATTATCTTACTTACAGCTGCTCTAATGGTACAGAATATAGTGTGTAGTATAAAAATTAGATAACATAGGAAATAAATTACGCTTATAATCTTAACTAAATGCACAACCTGAATATAGCATTACGTTATCAAGACTTCTAGGACAAAACATAAGCATTGTATCTGAATTTATGTAACTCACGCATGACGAAATCCACCACATATGTCATTTATTTGACTTGTAGAGGACGCTAATTTTCTTCACACTTGTCAGTGTTGTTACTTGGTAAAAACAGTTTGCTATGTTTACAGAAGACGTTTGACTGATGACTTTTTAACTGGTATGGGGCAACATATTTCTGGATACAGAAGTAATGTGCTAGGCCAAATGAATACATATTCCAGACATTGGCATTAAAGATATAAAAATAATTAAAATTCGGAGCAAAATTTAAGTAATTAATGAAAATATATTACTTCTTTTTCTTCTTACTTTTTTAGAGTAAATTATAATATTTTTAAACATAATCTTTTGACATTAACTAGTTCAATGCGTGACAATTATCTTACTTACACTATAAACTATACGATTAGAGAAGCTGTAAAAGTATAAGAACTAGATGACATAGGAAATAAATTACAGTCTTAATCTTAACTAAATGCACCACCTGAATACAGCATTATGTTATCAAGACTTCTGGGACAAAACATAAGCATTGTATCTGAATTTATGTAACTCACGCATGACGGAATCCACCACATATGTCATTTATTTGACTTGTAGATGACGCTAATTTTCTTCACACTTGTCGGTGTGGTTACTTTGTAAAAACAGTTGCTAAGTTTTCAGAAGGTCTTTGACTGATGACACGCCGGGCACCTAAGGGCGTGGTCCTGCTATTAATGACCAAAAAGTAAACCACTTGTCAACTGAAATATTTCCTTAACATTTTTTTCAGGCACCTTTTCGCATAGCAAATAGTTAAAATGATAAAGGTATCAAATTATCCATGTATACGCTACGTGGGTAAACGTTTTCTAGATTTGGATTTGTGGAAAATAACGGCTTTTAACCGTAATTACATTTGGTGATATTAAAGAGATTCAACGGCGCCAAATTACAGAATTGTTACAGGGGGAATAGTATATTACGGAAACGGAATTTGTAATTGGTGTATCATGAATATACACTTCCATGTCGTTTGTTAAATTTGTCGTAATGAAAATGCTGTCACGTCCAAAGTATTTGTAACTGATTTTCTTCTGAAAATTACATTCAAATGTACGAGAAAAACACATGTCGTGAGAAATCGAAATAAATTGTACAGATTATAAATCTCAATGTTTGCTTAATAGTCTTGAAGTCTTTACATATATCCGTAATGCGAACATGAGTAAAATAAAATCTCATTTTGAATACAAAAAAGAAATTTTAAACAAATGAAATGGAAATCCCATTATTTATCAAAATGAACTGAATATATCACGCTAAATTAAATTCATTACATTTTTTCGTACAAATGTTGTTATACAATTAACTAACAACATGTAACTGTAACTTAACATTATAAAAAGAAAGGAATGAAATGAAAATCCCATTATTCATCAAAATGAACTAGTTATACCATGCTAATTTAATTCATAACATTTTCCGTATAAATATTGTTATACAATTAACTAACAACATGCAATTGTAACTCAACATTATAAAAAGAAATGAATAAAATGAAGATTCTATTATTTATCAAATTGAACTTAATATAACACACAAATTCAATACATTTTCCGTATAAATATTATTATACATTTAACTAAATACATGTAATTGTAACTTAACATTATAAAAGAAATGAATGAAATAAAAATCCCATTATTTATCAAAATGGACTGTATATAATACACTAATTAAATTCATTACATTTTTCGTACAAATGTTATACAATTAACTAAAAATATGTTACTGTAACGTAACAAGGTAAAAAGAAATCTGTTAAATATCTAGTACCATGAGAAAATTTCTACATTTGTTTCTTTTATATGAAAATAAAATATGAATACATAATATGGACACTAATTATGCAGCTCCTAAATAAAACTTTTGAAAAAGTACGATATTGTTGCACACCACTAATTACATAGGGTTAGTATAATTAAAAATATAAAGGCAAGTCCATATAATATATTAAGTAAATAGAAAATTTAAAATAAAAAACGGAAAAAAGATACATAAAAAACAGATAGTAATCAATATCATATGAATTTTGTAATTTACCATAAATGTTTCATGTTTAATAATTTTATTTTTGAGAACTTAAGCATTATAATATATCTGCCATAAGGCAGACGGGCCTTGGCCCACCACAGAGCTGTTGCGCCAATGAAGGTTTGCTTTGACAATCTACGGTAATTTTTGCACACTTTAGGCTAATTAGATCGGGATCTACAGTTTAATGGGGATTCGAATCACTAACAAACATCCATGCTATTGCCAGGATTCTAACCTGAAGCCTGTGGTACCAACAGCCAGAGCACTAGCCAGTTGGCCATCATACCACCGCAATGAAGATGAATAAGTATTGTATGAATATTTAAGAATGATTTCAACTATTAAATGGAATTTCTTGCAATTAATTCCTCAAAAGTATACTTAGTAATATATCATGAAAAAATATTTACATTATTTAATGTGCGTGAGTAATAAGAAAATAATTTTAAGACAATAATGCGTTTTTTAAGGGTGAAAACATATTATTTTCTTGGTCATAAAACTTTATTTTAATTGCAGATGTGAAAGTTTATTCATAACTCTATTTTGTTTAGAGTTTTTCATTAAGCGTTCTTTTTTAACCATTTACCACTTTGATTATCAACAGCTAAAAATGTTGAGATCATAATTAACAATCAACTTTTGCCACTTATGTTTTATTCTTCAAATCCTTATACTATACCTTATTCATTTGACAGCACATTTCCTCATACATATATAACCACTCTATTCTGGCCCCAGCTATCAACTGCATAACGCGACAGGAAAGCGGTTGGCAACCGCAAATGAAGCCGCCACGCCAAACTTTCTCTGCCATCCACCAGCATCAAGCGAGAATTATAGCCAGTTATTAACAAGGAATCGGTCCGCTGGTGATTGAAACTGACAGCAAGCCGGCGGGGAATGACAAATGCCGTGAATCGCAGTGTCCATCGCAGCTCACAAAGGCATTAATAAAGCAGCATGGTTGCCTTCACGCGAGGTGTAAGCAGAAAGATTCTGACGTGGTGTGTGGCTTTTGTCGTTCGTTTGATAGCAGAAAAGTGGCTAGCTTTAGCTAGCCACTTTTCCTTTGTTCATTTTTGAATAAAGGACGAAATAATTCTGTGGTTTTATTAATTTGAAAGTAGGCAATTTAAAAAAATATTAAAGATGCATAATGATTTGTAAACTTGGCACATATAAAAATAAGAACAGAAAATTAATCGTATGGTGTTGAAATAATTGTGGATCTTGAGTGTGGGATTTCTTATTACATGCTTAAATGCGTTCAAGAGAAACTATAATGGTTTGTATTGTATTATTCTGTAATTTTAGTGACTTTTAGTACCAGTTTTTATATGATTATTTGCAGTGAAATCATTTGCAATCAAATTTTTCAATCTGAAATCATTAGTAAACATTATCAAGGAATATTGTCTGTAGCGTGTAGATTGGGCAACCAGATTGTAACTGGGTGTGTTTGGGTTGAGATACTTGAGGTACAGATTGGAGAACTCACAGTTTTATTGACACACGCACAAACGCTACACACATACAATTAGAGAAAGACAATATTTAAGTCATTTAAACACAGATAATTATAGATTATAATAATATATAATCGAGTTTGGAAAACATGTTCGAGCTATCCACTTCATTGTTACTTGCCACCAGATGGTGCTGCAGCATTCATCTTATATGCCATTCAAATGATAATCATGAAAATTAGTATGCACATATAATGGAGATTATATCCGCGATGAGTAATTTTCTACAATGCATTTTTTTTTTGGGGGGGGAGGATAACGTATGCCGGGTTCTGCTAGTTTATAATAAAATTTAATTGAATAAACACAATTTTGAATTCATGTAGAAAAATTAATTACATTAGAATTTCTACTACATGTAATTAATTACCAAAGTTAATTATTTATGTAGTGTGCAGGTTGAACAATCCGATTTTAACTGGGTGTAGTTGGGTTGAAATATTTGAAGGCCGAGGTTGGAGAACTCACAGTTTTATTTACTCATGCACAAACACTACACGTATACAATTAGAGACATACAAAATTTAACAAATTTAAAGGCATATAATTATAGATTCGTGGAAGGACTCCGCTTCTAACCAGAAAACCGACACTCAACTACGTGCAAGGTGTGCGAAATATACTTTTTAGTCCGGGTGAGAATCTGTAGGCCAACTAAAACGCAGGGTTACTCTGAATATATTTCCTCTCTGGGTGAGATAGGGTAAACTAAGCATTTGAACTCAACAGAAGCGCGTGGAAGAGAAAGAAGAAAAATTAATTACTTCCTCTTAAAAGAAAGTTTCGAGGCCTGTTGTAAACTGCCGCTATTGTCAGTATGTAGAAGAAGAACATTTGAATTTCTACACTTTTTCGTTCTTCTTTTATAATAATAAAGAAAGAAGAAGAAAAAGAGAAGAAAGAAAGAGAAAGAAGAAAAAATTTTCTATATTCACCATTATTTAATGAAAATGCTTAAAATTATGATATTTTTGGTCTAAAGTTATTTACTACAAGGACGACAGATAAACAGTATATTCTGTTTTGCACTGTAAGATTACCTATTTATACAATGTATTAAGGTTAAGACATCATTTTTAAATTTTGAATGAACCCAGTTGGAGCCTTTTGTTTGTATCATTTTCCTTTTTCTCGCATTGCCAACGAAACCAGAATCTGAATTCTTGCTGACTGCCTTTCCTTATAAGACACTCAAGATAGGTGTGCGAAATTCGTATCTGAATTGTTGAATTTGAAACCAATATCTCGTGGTTCTAAAGTCAAACATGATGTTATGTAGTCACTTGTTTTGCACAATTATATTCTTACATTCTTCATAATACTATAATAATACAATTTTCTGTATTTGATTAACTTGATTGATTATATTTGATTAAATTTCTATATTTATTTTTCTGTCTTGAATATGTTTATAAATTCTGATTTTTGGTCTAACGTTATTTACTACAAGAAAAACAGATAAGCACTATATTCTACTTGCACTACTCATTGCTTACTACAATATACTGACTTTGTGCCACCACAATTTTGAATGAACACTCCCAGGAGTGCGTTTTTTGTTGCATCCTTTTTTCTCTCATCGTATAGTCAACCAAACGACTTTCAGAATGTTTGCCGTGCCTTTTCTTATAAGAAAGATGCCAGCTCAATTTAAATTGTTGGATTTGAAACCAATCTCTGTTGGTTCTAAAGTTATACTCATTGCCATGTAGTCACTTGTTCTGTGAAATTTTATTCTTACATTCTTCATTACTCAATAATAATACAGTTTTCTGTATTTGATTAATTTGATTGATTATATTTGATTAATTTTCTATATTTTTCTACAGTGAATATGTTTACAAATTCTGAGATTTTTGGTCTAACGTTATTTACTACAAGAAAGACACATAAGCAATATATTCACTGTGGATTGCTTACTACAATGTACTCACTTTATGCCCCACAATTTTAAATGAACACTTCCAGGAGTGTTTTTTCTTTTAGTCGACGAAACGTTTGCATCCTCTTCCTCTCCTCGTTCGATTTGAAACAATATCTCTTGGTTCTAAAAGTCACACTCATTGCCATGTAGTCACTTGTTCTGTGAAATTTTATTCTTACATTCTTCATTACTCAATAATAATACAATTTTCTGTATTTGATTAATTTGCTTGATTATATTTGATTAATTTGATTGATTATATTTGATTAATTTTCTATATTTTCTACAGTGAATATGTTTACAAATTCTGAGATTTTTGGTCTAAAGTTATTTACTACAAGAAAGACACATAAGCAATATATTCACTGTGGATTGCTTACTACAATGTACTGAGGTTATGCCCCACAATTTTAAATGAACACTTCCAGGAGTGTTTTTTTTTTTTTTTACTGTTTGCATCCTCTTCCTCTCCTGGTTCGATTTGAAACAATCTCTCTTGGTTCTAAAGTCACACTCATTGTCATGTAGTCACTTGCTCTGTGCAATTATTTACATTCTTCATTATTCGATAATAATACAATTTTTTCTTTTTTTGATTAATTTTCTATATTTATTTTTCTATATTTTCTATATTGAATATCTTTACAAATTCCGATATTTTTGGTCTAAAAGTTATTTATTAGAAAAAG
>BPLR01001874.1:0-14127 GCA_021605095.1 Caerostris extrusa
AATAGTTTTTCAAACTATAGAAATCAAATCACAAAGAGCTTGGGTGGCAAAAATTAATTTTAATTCCAATGTCAAGTTTACAGGGCAACAGATATCATAAAAAGATGAAAATTAAATACAAGATAGAAACCAAATGAAAATCGAATTAATCCATTCACTTAAGTCTGACAATCCAATAACACTTCCGTAAAAAAACAGGTAGCAGTGCAGAACAGAAAGCAAGGTGAGACATAATCCATGTCCTGGTTATCGCATAGGAGACAGAGGAGTCAGCTAATTCTGTGAAGGTGCTGGCGGAAACAATCGTGACCACAAAAGCAGCAGAAATCTCCAACGATTTTCTCTAAATCATTCTGGGATATCGCGGAATTTCATCATACCAGGGTTTGTGACTGTTTCTAGCGGCAGCATCCTCAAAGAAAGAGCACCTAATGGTCTTTTTTTCTTTAGCAATCCTCACTGTTTTCTACGGAGGTTAATTTTTGATAACATTGTTTTCTTGGTTTTTTTTTAATCGATTCCAGCTGTCTCTTTGTAAGATTACAGAGATCCTTTAATGAAAACTGTGGAATTATTCACTCATTTGTAGACAATATCGGTTTCAAATCAGATTGTTATTGCTATTATTATTATTTTTAAATTTTGGATTTATAAAAAAAAAGTTTGCACATAAAGTTAACAATATTTAAGCTGGAACACAGTGGAATACTGGGAAAAAGTACACAATTAGCAAAATTGAGCTGCAGTTATAGCAGATGGCAAAAGTTTGCTATCTAACAAATGTCTTGTTGCCGATTTGTTCCAAAGAGTTTAATGAAATATAGCAGTTCTAAAGTACCAGGAATCAAAGGCCTTTGACCGTGTGGCTAACGGTTTAATGACGACACTTAACAGGTCAAACAGATTTCGGCTTTGAGTCCTGGCATTTTCCCAGAAATGCTTGTAGGTTTTCAACATATCGAAGCCAAAGCAATCTAGGTTTCCGTTCTGAAAAGACACCTAGAGCAATGTGGGGGTTCGAGCACAGATATTCGCATGTTTAATTGTCTTAAAACTGAAGAAAATTGTCTACAAAATGAGTAACAAACGGTGCATCCCCTTATGGTATAAAGGATTAACTGTCTACACCAGGTTGTAAAACACCGTTGCAGGTGACTAACTCCATGGAAAAGGTAATTAAATGCAGCTTCACTTCTATGGAGGAACGATTAAAACCTCCATAACGCTCTACAGTCTATTAGAGGGACGCAACCTAGGTTTAAAGGGGATTTCGAATCGCTACAAACATCCATGGCATCCAGGTTCGAACCCGAAACCGTGGTAGCGGGCCACGAGAGATAGCCATTCGGCCATTCAGGCCCAGCGTTAACATATTTTTATAAAATTATATACATAAAATTACCAAACCCTAAAAAATTAAAACTAAGTCTATAAAAAAATTCCTAAAATGATTTTAAAAATTTCAAAAAAAATTATCATTAAACAAAATTTCCTCATTAGTATTTTCGGAATGCATTTAATATCATATTAAGCATGGATTGAGCATAATATATTCTATAATAATTCTTATTCCCCTTAATTCTATAATCCTTCTGATATCAGAGATGCTGCAATAGAACATGTTACATCAATGATTTAAAAAACAAAATTTCCGCAAAAATTCCAGTACGATGCGATAAAAACTGGAATTCAGCAGCACAAATACTTCTCCGTCTGCGTCCGGTTACCGCATAAACTCCGAAATCTGTCGATAATCTACAACTCTCAATCGAGGAAAAGGCGGGAAACGGGATATTTTTCCGGAATTTGTGGAGAAAAACAACACACCTTTTCCAGTTTGAGACATAATCGACCGCACGGTACCTGAGAGCGTGGAAAATAAATTGAGTTAACATCGGCGAAAAGAGACGTAACTAAGTTTTTACTGGCGCAATCCAAGCCAGGATCCGGTACACTTTTGGCACGTTTGGTAACTCCGGTATTTTTATCCTGTGCGCTCGATCGCCGTGTAATATGATTTGTTCTCCATTAATATTACATGGGCAGTTCTTCCGGTCCCAACTTCGTCTTTTCCAAAAATGCTTTCTTTGCCCCTTTTTTTTTTATATATATCTTTTACTTCTTTTCCAAAGCATAATTTTCTAGGCTTAATCCGGTTACCATCCGGTGCCGTGTAAATGTTAATGCTCGCCTTAAAAATGATTGGATTTTTTTAGCACCTTATTATATCCGGTGCTAGGTGAGAATTAAAAAGAGCCCTGAATATTAATTATCCGGTTAATGAGGAAGAAGGTGGCAGAGGTAAAAAAAAAAAAAAAAAAAAAAAAGATAAAGTAGAGTTGAGAAGTTTTCCGGTCTGCCTTGTGTCGGTGACTTTTTTTTTTTTTATATCTGAAATTGAATAGTTTTTATAGGATTATAAAATCATTTTTTTTCTCGTGCTTTACTTTCGTCAAACCTTGCTTTTCTCCTGAGCTAATGTAAAATATATTCTTAATGTATAAGCTCTCTTAAAGCCCACCAAAATAATCACTTCTGACGCGCCCCAAATTCGTTAGGAAGGTAAAAGAAAAACATTCTCTTTTTTTTTTTTTTTTTAATTCCAAAATCCTCATTGTTTTCTACGGAGGATTAATTTTTGATAACATTGTTTTCTTGTTTTTTTTTTTTTTATCGATTTCAGCTGTCTCTTTGAAAGATGACAGAGATCCTTTAATGAAAACTGTAGGATTATTCATTCATTTATATAGAGAATATCGGTTTCAAATCAGATTGCTATTGTTAATATTATTATTATTTTTTTTAATTTAGTACATAAAAAATAACTCACCTTTTCACATAAATTTAACATATTTAAGTTGAAACACAATATTAGGAGAAAAACACACAATTAACAAAAAGAGTTGAGGATAAGAGATATGCAGTTAGACTGTAAAAGTCTTGACCAAACTGTTCCAATGAATTTAATGAAATGTTCTAAATTTAAAAGCAAATCACAAAGAGCATTTTGGACTGGCAAAAAATATAAAAATTTCGCCTGTCAAGTTTAAATTACACACATCTTATAAAAGAATATGCAAATTACAGGAAAACAACAGATGCCAATGAAATCATTTAATCCATTCACTGTGAAGAATCCATATAACGCTTGGCGTAAAGAAATAAAATTTTCAGAACGAAGCGCTTTGAAATGTCCAAAACCTTCCTGGTTATCACAAAGGAAACATTTCATGATGTTTTTTTGAAGTGGTAGAATTTCGGACGACTAGAAAATGTGGAGTAAAGCTGGAAGTCTCTGAACTTAGAATCATAAATAGGATCTACCAGGCTTTGGCAATGATTCAAGATAGATGGTAAAAGTAGATGTTACAGCAAGGACGTTTTTTTAATTGCCGATTGAGGACTATACTTTGCATTTACTGCAGAAAAGAAACTCACAGAAGAATAATCTGAGACAGTATTTGTAGATCATTTTCCGTATCAGATGTTACCCGTGCATCAAGAGGAGTCAAATCAACATTACACTCCAATGTGACAATAATCTGGTCTATATATTATAATTCACATTATCAAGCTGTCTTACACCTTACGCAAAATAGATTAACTTCATTCAGAGAGCAAATTTTGGAAGCCGCAACAGTGGTCTTGTTCATTTTTTCCAAAGCAACAGGTTTAGTTAGCAGTCTGATTGCATTCGCCGGGCTTTCATATGCCCCCGCAACGCTCCAGTCTGTCTTCGGGACCACCAAGAGAATTCCCATTGAACGAAACCGTTACGGATGCAGGACTCGTTTGTGGAATTATTCTTGGTTCCAGAACTGACCTGCATGTTCAGAAATTTTTATGACAGCCAATTAATCCATGTCATTTATAAACAACTATTTTATCAGGGACGCAAAATGGGTGCTGTATTTCTGGTTTTGGAACAACTGCCGACTTAGAATTTTGTAGAACGAATGCCTTCAAACTGGAGGCTATCACCCGTATGGCTTGGCCTCGGTACCACCGGACTTGAATTCAATAGAGTATGTGGGGGTGGCCGATGTTTACAGCCCGTTCAGAATCCCACTTTAAACCGGTCCCGTTCGGAGGGCATTGCTAAAGAGTGGTGTGTTATTCGCTTTAAAGATCAGATTATAAAAAAATTTGAGCTCAATGCCTCCTAGGCGTAGTGCTTGAGTAACATCGTTGTGAGCAATTGCTTATGGCGTAAATCATTAACATGCTCACTGTTTTGCCAATAGGTTCATTAAAAAAACAACATAAAATGAATAAATCTTAATAAAAAAAAAATTAAGCATTTTTCCATTACCTTTTGTTTAAAATAGAAATTTACAAATAAGTGTAAATTTGTTTTAGTTATTGTACTATTTTCGGTCCCCATTTGTCATAGTTAACATGGTTTCAGATAATATATTTTAATAATTCTTATTTCTTATGACTATAAGATCCTTTTGAGAAAGAGCTGGGTGCAAAAAATATTTTTTCAATTAAAAAAAAAAGTTTTCAAGGACAAAATTCCACTACACCTTCAAAAAAAAAGAAAATATAAATACACATGCGACACAAATTAATGAAATCAGGTAATCCATTCCTTAAGTCCGCAATCAAATTATAAATAACACAAGGACACTCTTATCGATCAGACATCACAAATGCGGTGATACATTTTGTATTGTTTTCTTTTATCTTACAGGAGAAAAGAAATCATAGACAGTTTAATTCTTGAAGGTGCTTGCTCCAGACTATCGTGAATGGAAAAAAATCGAGTAACAATGCCACCGATTTTTTCTAAATCATTCTGGGATATCATGAATATTATCGCACCAGGGCTTGTGACTGTTTCTAGCGGTACAAGCATCCAAAGAAGGCACCTAATTTTCTTTTCTGACAGCTATCATCACTATTTTCATTCGGAGGCCATGAATTTTTACGGAAAATATTTTTTTGTTGATTTTTTATCGATTTTATCTGTATTTGAAAGATTACTGGCGACAGATCCTTTAATCAAGATTTAAAGAATTATTTATCATTTCTACGAGAATAAATCAATTTCAAATCCGATTTTAACGCTATTATTTTTTTTAAATTTAGTACATCGCATAAAGAAAATTACTTCCATCGAGGAAAAGGCTAATCATATTTAGGCGGGAAATAGTGGAATTTATGGGAATTTGTAGATAAAACAAAAAAACCTTTTCCAGTTTGAGATACAGTTCGACCAAAACGGTACTTGACCAATCTGTGGAAAATAAATTTAATATAATATAAATAGGTCTAAAATCTTTTTCGGACTGGCCTTTTAATTGACGGAGGTGGATGACGACGTTTTAACCATCAGGTCAAACAGTGCAAGTGCCTTTTGTAATACATTTTTCTTAAAATGTATTACTTTTCAACATATCCCCAGACAAAGCAATCTGTTTCCGTTCGTAAAGACACCCTTTCAATAAATAATTTTCGAGCACAGATTCTTTTACATTCTTTTTTCAAAAAAACTTTTCTTTGACCATCTGGTGCTTTGAAATTTTCATGGCCCCCGCCAATTAAAAATGCAGAAAGATATCACTTTCAGTCACAGTTGCGAGAATTAAAAAGATCTGCTTCCTCCGAGAACTGGTCATCCGGTTTTGAACAATCGGATGCGCATCCGGTAAGGGCTAGTGATTCAAATTTTCCAACTGCGACAAATAAAATTACCATCATAACACACGAATTCTATAATAATTACAAACAATTTTACCTTACAAAAATTATTTTAAATGCATATTGACGCTCCTGGCGACAGGACACCATAAATCGTGAACGTCATGGGTTTTTGTGCATTTTGATTGTTTTCTTAATGTTTTTTCCTTGTATTTTGAACCACCATGAATGTAAAAAATAAATCTTAATAAAACAAAAAATTAAGGTCTTTTTAACTCACTATAAAAAAATCTCCTAAAGCTGTTAAAAAATAAATAGTCTCCTGTGTTGGTTTTATATTTATTTCATTTTATTGTTGCTATTATTATTTTCGTCCCCATTTAACATCAGATTAAATATGGTTTGAGAAAATATATGCAGTTGTTAAGAATCCCCTGGTGCAGGAAAGCCTACACCAGGTTCAGAAGACACTTCACAGGTTATTGGTCAAGGATTACAAAATAAAATATGCAGCTTCATTTTTTAACATTTTGAATTTAAACCCAAGATAAGCTCTACAATCATATTAGAGCCAGGGAATACTAGAAAAGTGGATTTCGATCCTCTACAAAATTGGCATCGCAGTTATAAAACCGTGGACCGAGGGCCTTGTTGTCATTCGGATGTTTGTGGTGTTCCAAAGAATTTATTGAAATGTGGCAGTTTCAAACGGTTTAATAAATGGTGAGAGTGTGGAGGTAGTGTTGTCAATACCACAGTAGCTTATCTTCAAGCTATGCAACGTGTCCCTGGGTAGTGTTCAAATTAGTAACATAGGTGCAACCCTTATTATGGCTTTAAATATGCTCGGTTTCATAGTACCGTAACTTTTAGTTGTTAACCAGCTGCATTAGAGCAACAACTTAAAATAATAAAAATCGAGTAAAACAAAAAAAAAATTATGTCTATAAAACTCTAAAAAAAAAATTCCATAAAGTTTTAAAATAAAACAGTCATCATTATATTAGTTTAATTTCCTATTGTACTATTTTGTAAGTTTAATATCAGATTAAACATATTTTGAGATAATATATTCTATAATAATTCTTATTACCCCTTAATTCTATAATCCTTCTGAGATTGTCGCTGCTGCAACAGAACATGTTGCATCAATGATTTAAAAAAAAACAAAATTTCACGCAAAAATTCCACTACGACGCTACAAAAACTGGAATTCAGCAGCACAAATACTTCTCCGTCTGCATCCCGGTTACCGCATAAACTCGGAAATCTGCCAATAATCTACAACTCTCAATCGAGGAAAAGGCTGGAGGCGGGAAACGGGATATTTTTCCGGAATTTGTGGGAAAAACAACACCACCTTTTCCAGTTTGAGTCAAAATCGACCCCCGGTACCTGAGAGCGTGGAAAATAAATTGAGTTAACATCGGCGAAAAGAGACGTAACTAAGTTTTTACTGGCGCAATCCGGCCAGGATCCGGTACACTTTTGGCACCTTTGGTAACTCCGGTATTTTTATCCTGTACGCTCGATCGTTGTGTAATATGATTTGTTCTCCATTAATATTACATGGGCAGTTCTTCCGGTACCAACTTCGTCTTTTTCCAAAAATGCTTTCTTTGCCCTTTTTTTTTATATATTTTTTACTTCTTTCCCAAAGCATAATTTTCTAGGCTTAATCCGGTTACCATCCGGTGCCGTGTAAATGTTAATGCTCGCCTTAAAAATGATTGGATTTTTTTAGCACCTTATTATATCCGGTACTAGGTGAGAATTAAAAAGAGCCCTGAATATTAATTATCCGGTTAATGAGGAAGAAGGTGCCAGAGGTAAAAAAAAAAAAAGTAGAGTTGAGAAGTTTTCCGGTCTGCCTTGTGCCGGTGACTTTTTTTTTTATATCTGAAATTGAATGTTTTTTTTACAGGATTATATAAAATCTTATTTTTTTTTACCTCTCTGCTTTACTTTCGTCAAACCTTGCTTTTTCTCCTGAGCTAATGTAAAATATATTCTTAATGCATAAGCTCTCTTAAAGCCCACCAAAATAATCACTTCTGACGCTCCCCAAATTCGTTAGGAAGGTAAAAAGAGAAACTTTTTTTTTCTTTTAATTCCAAAATCCTCACTGTTTTCTACGGAGGATTAATTTTTGATAACATTGTGTTCTTGTTTGCTTTTTTTTTTATCGATTTCAGTTGTCTTTGAAATATTACTGAGATCCTTTAATGAAAACTTTAGAATTATTCACTCATTTGTAGACAATATCGGTTTCAAATCAGATTGCTATTGTTATTATCAGTTTTTTTAATTTAGGAAATAAAAAGGACAGCTGTTCCCACATAAAGTTAACCATATTTAAGTTGGAATACAGTGGAATTCTGGGAAAAAAACACATATCACTCTGTCCAAAAGTAAGACCAATTTTCAATTTAAAATTCCCGGGGCTTGTGGAATTTCATTTTTTTCTTTTTGGTTGCTGGTACTGTCCTTGACATCTGTGTGAAATTTAACGTCAAAATATTTATTAGTGTTTGAGTTATCTTTGGATTTGTGAGATACTAAAACTGATTCCGACGATTTTTTGAAATGTCTGAATCAATTGAGCAAAGATCTTACATTCAATTTTGTTTGCAGAAACGTAAAGAATGTTTCAGAAGGCATTCGGTGAGCATTCCAATATCGGAAGGAAATGTTTAGAAGTGGTATAAACAGTTCAAAGAAGCCAAAGAACGCGTTTAAGGCGAAGAGCCCTCTGGTTGACCCTCAACCTAAACCGACGAAGCTCACGTTCAAAATATTTTAAGATTTGGTGTTTGCAAACCGTCGATTTACAATTAGGGACCTTGCTGCTGATGTTGGAATTTCAAATTGTCAATTGTTTCAAGTTGTCAATTCCATTTTCATCCTCAAACGCGTCAAATCTCGATGGGTACCGAAAACACTGAATGCTTCAGCTCACACTGCATTGATTCTTCGTGACTGTTTCGCCAAAAATGAAACCCATATCGTTCCACAACCACCGTATTCATACCGTGGGACTTCTGACTATTACCTAAACTCAAAAGACCAATCCAGGGACACTGTTTTGAGTCGATTGAAGAGATTCAACGTGAATCGCCCTGCGCTTTGAAGGCCATTCCTGCCGATGACTTATTAGCATGCATTGAGGATTGGGAAAAAGTTGGCATAAGTTCATTATGTCGGGAGGGGATTACTTTGAAGGCGATGAAATAAATTTGGAAGAATAAATAAAAGTTTTTGAAAAAAAAATTAATTGGTCTTACTTTTTGGGCACAGTAGTAAGTCTGGCACTCCAATAACGCTTCCATAAAGAAATAGGAATCAGTGCAAAACAGGAAGAATACCCATTTTTTTCCTTGTTATCACACAGAAAATGCGGCCTGATGGCCAATTGGCTGGTGCTCTGGCCTTTTGCCTATTTTATAGCATTGGTAAGTTTTATTAAAATATATATTTTTCTATAAAAATTTTTTCCGTATAAATTTTTATGCATAAAATTGTGTGATAGTTACTCGTATTGAATATCTCTAATCATCAGAATTGTATTTATAGCCTAACTTGTGCATAAAATGACCGTGGAGCGACAAACCAAACCAAACTACAGAAACTGACTTTAAAATAATTAAATGTGTCTTTGACATATGTAATATGTAGTTGGTCCCATCAATATTATATTACAATGAAAACGATAATTTATAAACATACTTTATAAAAATTTGCTAAAATAAACACAATTTTTAATTTTTATCTATTTAAAAAAAAATTTCTGGAGATATCTAAAAATTCATAAAAAATAGTACTGTTAAAATATTATAATGGCGTTTTTAATTTGCATTGAATTATTATCATTTAAAAACAAATATTTTTCTGTTCCAGTGAGGTTTTTCTTTTTGCCTATTGATATAATGGTTTGTTCTATGTTTAGTAATATTGTACAAGTAACCAAGTTGAACAATAAAGCTTTTATTATTCAAAACGAAACAAAGATTTCACACATATCACAGTCCTCTGGAGGATTTAGTTTTTGTAAATATGTAAATAGTTGTTTACTTTTTATTAAAAAAGTACCGCGCTGGGAAAATGGGGCAGGGCCTATAATATGAAATGAATTTGAGTTCTAAAAGTTCAATTTAATAATATGTAACAACTACACAATGAAAGTATGTTTTTAAAAAGATCGCTTTAGTAATTGTTACAAAAATAAAAATACTGATTCCATCTGCCGGCCAGGGAATTAATAACGCATTGTCTGTTATATTTTTTAATACCAGATAGTTTACTTTAAATTTATTTTATTAATATATGTGTTAGTTTCATGCTGTAAAGTATATCGATATTACATCCGTATTTTATTTATTTTAGTATTACATTAGGGGCCTGATGGCCGAATAGCGCTCTGGCGTTCGGTAGTAGAATTTTTGGTATCGGGTTCAAATCCCGGCTTTGCCTATGGGTGTTGTAGTGGTTCGGAATACCACTTTAAACCAAAAGTCCCGGTTCTATTAAGGATCGTGAGAGCGTTTCCGGGGCATTGTTACTCCGTGGCTTATCATCAAGTTACACACGCGCCCCCTGGGTAATGCAAATAAGTAACATCGGTGCAGCCATTATGGCGAAGATCGGTCTATTTGCCAGCTGCATTAGAAGAAAAAAAAGTATTACATTAGTATTTAATTCATATTTGCATTACTGCTCTATTAGCTCAGTTGGTTAGAGCGTCGTGCTAGGTAATTTAGCGGGATTAATCCCTTCTTGGATTCAATGTTTACTGATATATAAACTCATGTTTGTGAAAATTGCAACACCATGAAGGAATCGTCATAATTGAATGAAATTTAATACACAGTTGAGTGGTAGTGGTACAAATAAATGATTAAATGTTCAAAGCAAACAAACAATAAGAGATCGGAATCAGTATTTTGTGTAGCCACCACGCGCCGTAATAAGTGCTGCTACACGACGTGACATGGAGTCAAACAAATTTTGAATGTCTGCCCGAGGAAGAGCATTCTATATTGTTTGTATGCTCACCCAAAGTTCGTCTGCAGAAGCAACAGGACGAGGATCACGAGCGAGACGCCGACCAACGAAATCCCACACATGTTCAATCGGCGACATATCCGGGGGAATACGCAGGCCAAGGAAGAAGCTGTACCTGCCGCGTTGCAAAAGAAGGATTGAACAGTCCTAGCGATATGAGGGCGGGCATTGTCCTGTTGAAATACAGCGCCTGGCAAGCTTTGAAGGAAGGGAACAGCTTGGGGCTGTAGAACTTCATTGATGTACCGGTTGCTGTTCAGATTGCCCACAATTCTTAGCAATTAAGATCGTCCATGATATGCTATGGCACCCCAGACCATAACTCCGGGTGTGTTCACTGTGGCGTTCGATAATGCACCTGGGCAGAAGGTGGCTTTTCACCGACATAGCGTCTGACACGAATGCGGCCATCATGGTACCACAAATTAAAGCGGATTCGTCAGAAAACACGACATGCTGCCAATCAGCACGCCAGTCTCTATGCTGAGCGGCCCATTGTAGCCGCAGGCGGCGATGGTTTAGTGTGAGGGATTCTGTATAAAAGGAGTCCTTGCGCGAGTCCACGCTGCATCAGACGTTTACGAATTGATGAAGCACACAAAAAGAAACACCTGTAGCTTGACCAATGTGCTGCCAATTGTCTAGAGGAAGCTGTACGGTCCGTCAGCGCCATGCGGACCCAGGTGTCTATCATCGCGAGCTGACGTCACATTTCGGGGTCCACTCCCGGATTTCCGAGTTGTCCGACACTCGTCCGTCCACTGCTTCCAAAAAGACGCATCACTGTGCTGCTGTTACCCTGCACACGAGCGGCTACTGCACGATAAGACAATCCAGCTTCACGTAGGCCGATGATTCTCCCCGTTCAAACTCTATAAGTTGTTCAAATCTCGCTCTCTTTCGTCGAAGAGGAATAAGTAACGATTGTGCTAACGTTTACCACTAGCAGATAACCACCGATAAACCATAGACGCCTCGCTACAGCCGTCTATTTTATTCGGATACATCCGCCGTTCAGAGGGCGCTGCTCAGCATACGCATGCGCTACGGATTTGAAATTCTAATAATTTGCATATCATGCGCTAATTTGCATTTCTTGAAAATTTCAGCTCACTCGCATAAGTCCTTCATGGTGTTGCAATTTTCACAAACATGAGTTTATATTTGGACCCTGATGACCAGAACTGGCCCTTGGTGTCATGAATGTGTGTAGTGGCTGAAAATACACTTTATACCGTAAGTCCTGGTCTAATATGACAACCTTACCACTCTACCCCGTAAATCTGCCAGGGGCAAAAGAGTCCTTGTTAGAATATTATACTAATTTAAATTCGTATTAAATTGTTAGCATATAAAAACAACAGTTTTTTCTGCGATGAGGCTTTTCTTTTTACTTATTGAAAATAATGGTTTGTTTGATGTTTATAAACATTGAACAAGTAACCAAATTGAACAAAAGCTTCTTTTATTATTCAAAATAAAACAAAGATATCACCACACATCGTAATCCTCTGAGGTCTTAGTTTTGTAAATATGTAAATAGTTGTTTAATTTTTTATTAACAAGGTATTGGAAGAAAATATGACAAGGGACTATAATTCGATGAATTTGAGTTCTATAGCTCAGTTTAATAATATGTAACATCTACTCAATGAAAATATGTTGTTAAAATAAGCTTGTTTTTAGTAATTGTTACAAACAATAAAAAGTACTGATAATATCTGCCGTTCAGGGAATTCATAGCAGTTTGCATGATATTAATTTTAATACCAGACAGACAGTTTTTATAAATATTTTTTATTAATATATGGGATATTATCATGCTATAAAGTCTACAACATTACATTAGTAAATAATATTATTAACGGCCTATTGGCTCAGTTGGAGTTCAAGAGTATCGTACTATCGTACTGTAATCACTGCTTTTATATCCCTTCAAGGGTTAATATTTCCTCTGTTATATTGTTCGGATCCTCATGGCCGAGTAACTGGCTCTCGGTGCTACAGGTTTCGGGTTCGAGTCCTGATGATGTTTGTGGTTGTTAAGAATCCCAATTATACCGTAACTCCCAGTCTAATATGACTGCTTGGCGTGGGGCTGATAACCCTACACCGTAAAAAGAAAACATAGCATGTTTCGGTATTCGCCAGTAGACAAACGGCCTTGCCCCACGGGACTGTTGTACCATTGAAGAAAAAATATTATTTAAAATTCTATTGCTAGCCACTCGGCCATTTAGACAAGATTTGTTTTTCCTCCGAAAACTGGACAGACATTCTTCTTACACAGAGCGTATTCTCATCAAGTAAGGGTTAGTGCCCAAGTGTGAAATACACTCTTCAAAAAGGACAAACATAAAAACATATAAAAACAACACATGAATTATATAAAATTATAAGCAATTTTATCTTAACAAAAATATTTATAAATACATATTAATACCCATATTGGCACGACACAAGTAACCCAGAATTGTTATAATATTTGTAAAATTTAAAAATATATTCATTATTACATTATTTTGATACAAGCAGTTAAAAGTATAAAGGTTTATGCTTACCTGCCAGAATTATCATACATCATATTAAGTTTTGTTTATTAATTTTTGGTGGTTTACCTTGTTTATTTGACATTATTTACATTATTTGTTTTTACATTGATAACATTGATTTTTGACGCACTAATAATGATTTATACACTGTTATTTTTGTATAATTTTTACACAATTACACAATTATTTTTGTATGATTTTTATTTTTGCATGATTTAAACTGTTATTTTGTATGATTTAAGCACTTTTATCTTTGTATGATTTATACACCTTTATTTTTGTATGATTTAAATATTATTTTTGTATGAAGTTATACCATTATTTTTGTACCGTTTATACACCGTTATTTTGTATGATTTAAGCACTGTTATTTTTTATGGTTTATACACCTTATTATTTTAATATGACTAGGATAAAAATTCAAAGCATAATTTATAAACAGAAAAAAGAAAAATATCAATATTTATTGAGAAGTAAGAAAATTTCATAAGAGAAACAAACGAAGTTTATACTTTGTTAAGAGAAATAAACTAGAATATGAACTAATTAAAAATATGAATAAATAATAAATTAGAAGTGCATTGCTATTTTAAAAATAAAAACAACACAAATCGGTGTACTAAAGTCTGTTTTCTTCTTGGATCTCCTGATAATTTATTTCAAGAACAACCTACGATCATTAGCTACACACTAAAATTCTTGAGTGATTGAAATCCACTGAGAAATCTTGGTATATCGCCATTGTATCTCAATTGCACTTCATATTCGCCAATGCCTCTCGTAATAGACGCCATAGCAATACGTAACTAAAAAGCGCGATGGTATTACTTCGTTCAGTTGCGTACTTTCGCGAAACATCAGCTTCGAG